>SJYV01031857.1:39508-50188 GCA_006410875.1 Neotragus pygmaeus | reverse complement strand
ACCTCAACCTACCATTCTCATTTTGCATATCAAAGAAAGATTTTGAATAGTCAAATTATGGAGGGAACAAGTCAGAAAAGTCAGTGGCATTTCTTTCTAAAGACAGCGACAGTATTTGTGCTTATCTCCCTGTATCAGCTCCTTGAGAACTGAAATCACCTTAATCCCTAGGCTGAGCACAGGCTCTGGAAAAATTTTAGGGATTTGCCAAATGTTCCTCCAGCACTTTTAGATAGGATCATAGCACCTCTTATCCCTGACCTCTATCTTAGAAAAAGGAAAAGGGTTCTAGCAAAAGCATCTTATGAAAGAGTTTGGTTTTGCAATTGATTAGCTATGAGAGCTTAACTAAGAGCCATTGTCTCTGGGTTTTAAATTTTGCTAATCTGGAAAAAAGATCTTGGATCAGAGATTTACAAATCTTTTTAGTCATAACAGAAACTTTTTTTGCAACCAAAATATTACAGAAACTTAATACATAGGATAGATAACAAATGTAAATTTTTGTATGTAAATGTAAAACTTAGTAATGTAAATGTACAAAATTTGCCATTTTTGAATGTAAGAGTGTTAATAAAAGAAAAGCAGCTTTGATGGGCATAGATGATGCTTGCCGTGCTCTCTTAGGTCACTATAGTTGCAGCTGTATTTCAGTAGAAACCCTGCAAGGGCATTTCTCAACCCTACCTGGTCCTTAAAATCCTCCAGTTTGGTTGCCATATTTAACAAACAAAAATACACGACACCCAGTTAAAGTATGATTTCACTTAAACAATGATATAATGTTTTAGTGTTTACCTAGGTATCCGATTTTACATGGTGTCCTGTGTTTTATCTGGCAACCCTACATAAGGAACTTTTAACCAGCTAAATTCTAGACTAGTTAAGTCAGAATTTTGTGAGTTGTGTGTTCCCATTACAGTTTTTCTAAGTTTCTCCAGAGATTCTGGGAGGAGATCCACTAATCTCTGCAAAGCACAGTGTGAAAACTGTAATGGATGATCTGTAAACTACTTCCACTTCTAAAACTAAAGTTCTAAGCATATCACAATTTATGATTTCAGAATTTCTAAGGTAGTTCTTATCAGGAGAAAGACCATTTCTTATCACTTGGCCCCAGCAGGGAGATGGCTAAATTAACTTTGGAGGAGCCATGCTCTCTCCTACACTTGGTGCACTTATAACTGAGATTTATCTATCTACCCTGTCCCACAAAGAGAGAGTGTGGAGTGGAGGAGTGGCCCAGCCGGCCAGTTGATGGAGCAGGAAGGCTCAGGTGCCCTTTCCAGCAGTGTCACCACCTGGCGCTGTGCTTCAGTTTCTTCCATACAATTGGGGTAATAACAGAAAGACAGTAGTTACTATTTCCTGAACGTCTAAAATGTGTCACATAAGCCCTCTGTATAGATCATGGCTTATCTTCAGAGCAATTGTTCTCAACATTATTTTTTTAGATTCATTTTATTGTAGAATAGTTGATTTACAATGTTGTGTTAATTTCTGCTGTATAGCAAAGTGAGTCAGCTATACATATATATTCTTTTTTGCATTTTTTTCCATTATATTTTATCACAGGGTATTGAATATAGTTCCCTATGCTAGTAGTTTAGTAGTATTTCATTGTGTATGTGTGTGTGTACATATATATATGTATGTATATACACACTTATACCACATCTTCTTTATCCAGTCATTTGTCATTGGACATCTAGGTTGCATCTGTGTCTCGCCTATGGTGAATAGTATCACTGTGTTCATAGGGGTGCATGTATCTTTTTAATTATAGTTTCAGTCAGTTCAGTCACTCAGCTGTGTCCTACTCTTTTCGACCCCATGGACTGCAGCATGCCAGGCTTCCCTGTTCATCATCAACTCCCGGAGCTTCCTCAAACTCATGTCCATCAAGTCAGTGATGCCATCCAACCATCTCATCCTCTGTCATCCTTTTCTCCTCTTGCCTTTAATCTTCCCCAGCATCAGGGTCTTTTCAAATGAGTTGGCTCTTCATATCAGGTGGCCAAAATATTGGAGCTTCAACTTCAACATCAGTCCTTCCAATGAATATTCAGGACTGATTTCCTTTAAGATGGACTGGTTGGATCTCCTTGCAGTCCAAGGGACTCTCAAGAGCCTTCTCCAACACCACAGTCCAAAAGTATCAATTCTTCAGCACTCAGCTTCCTTTATAGTCCAACTCTCACATCCATACATGACCACTGGACAAAACATAGCTTTAACTAGACAGACCTTTGTCAGCAAAGTAATGTCTCTGCTTTTGAATATGCTGTCTAGGTTTGTCAGCAAAGTAATGTCTCTGCTTTTGAATATGAAGAGCTTTTCTTCCAAGGAGCAAGCCTCTTTTTATTTCATGGCTGCAGTCAACATCTGCAGTGATTTTTGGAGCCCAAGAAAATAAAATCTGTCACTGCTTCCATTGTTTCCCCATCTGTTTGCCATGAAGTGATGGGACCAGACTAAATTATAGTTTAGTCTGGATCTTCACTTAAGAGTAGGATTGCTGGATTAGATAGTAGTTCTGTTTTTAGTTTTTTGAGGAAATTCCAAACTGTTCTCTATAGAGACTATACTAATGTACATTCTCACCAGCAGTGTAGGAGTGTTCCCTTTTTTCCACATCCTCTCCAGCATTTGTTATTTATAGATTTTTTAAAACTTGTTTATTTTCTACTGGGGTCTACAAAAGTTAAAAAAAAATAAAAGGTTTAGGGAAGAAAGGATACACGCATATGTTATTTATAGATTATTTTTAGTGATAGCCATTCTGATTGGTATGGTGGTACCTCATTGTTTTTTTTATTTGCATTTCTCTAATAATTAGCAATGCTGAGCTTCTTTCCATGTGTCCATTGGCCATCTGTATGTCTTCTTTTAGAGAAACGTCTGTTTAGGTCTTCTGCCCATTTATCAATTGGGTTGTTTGTTTTTGTGTTGTGTTGTTGAGTTGTGTTTCTCAAAATTGAATGTGTATCAGAATCCCATGGAAGCTTGAAGACACACATTACTGTGCCCTACTCCCAAAGTTTTTGGTTCCTTGGGTCTGGAGTGGGGCCTGAAATTGTGCATTTCTAACTAGTTCTCTGGAGAAGGCAGTGGCACCCCACTCCAGTACTCTTGCCTGGAAAATCCCATGGACGGAGGAGCCTGGCAGGCTGCAGTCCATGGGGTTGCTAAGAGTCAGACACGACTGAGCGACTTCCCTTTCACTTTTCACTTTCATGCATTGGAGAAGGAAATAGCAACCCACTCCAGTGTTCTTGCCTGGAGAATCCTAGGGACGGGGGAGCCTGGTGGGCTGCCATCTATGGGGTCGCACAGAGTCAGACACGACTGAAGCAACTTAGCAGCAGCAGCAGCAACTAGTTCTCAGATGCTGCTGATCTTTCTCCTCTGGTGATCGCTTGTTGAGAAATACAGTTTTCCAGATCCTCTGTATTATTCCCTGCTGTACATGTGATAAAACTGAGCCTCAGACAATGACTAAGGCTTGCCCAAAGTGAATGACTTGTCCAGAGTCACGTAGTCCATATTCATACCCAGGTCTGCCATGTGTATCTGCGTTTGTGCTCTAAAGAGTTATTTTAGAATTTAAAGCATTTTTTGAATTTTCAAGGGTGCTATTTTGATTTTTAAATTGATAAATATAAATTTCAGAAAAGACAAATAAAAAGACAAAAGAAATGTGTCTTGTTTACACAGGAAAAAATGAGCAGATGTCTATTTTAATGAGATTCTGAAATGTGTGAACTCCAACACTTTGATACCACAGGATAATGGTTGGAACTATTTTGTTCTTTGAAATTGTACTATCAGTTTGTAAAGACATGGCCTACATAACCCCTTAGCACATTCTTAACCAGTGAAAGGCTTAGAAATAAAAAGTGAGCTCTTGCAGTGTTGGGTTTGAAATACAGGCTAATAAAAAGTCACAAAATGACAATTTACTCAGAAAGTTTGAAGCCATTGTTCATATTTTCCAGGTTTTTAACAAACATGCAGAAAACTAAACCACAGTGATTTTTTTTTCACAGCTTTGATTAATCTGTTTTAAAGAAGGAAAAGTACAAGTTTGATGGGAAGAAAAATGTATTTCCTAACAACTAATTTGAAAACCAAAGAGTCTCCCTTTTTCCTGTTGGCTTGGAAACAGCCATTTCTCTATATTTCTTGAATTATTTTTCTTTCCCAAAGGGTTTCAACTTATATTTAAATGAAAAGTCATTTCCCAGTTTTCTACAGTCTGGAAAATAGATCAACTATATCAAAATGAAAAATGTCACTGTATATATACACTTAGCTTCCTCCAGGACATGAAAAAAAGATAGTACCAGAAGCTGACCTGTGGAAGACTCTAGAAAGGTCAAAATTCTCAACAGAAAACAATAATGTCATTTTTCTTTCTACTTTTTCTAGTGTTCCCAATGTTACTTTCATTTATTGAGAAACCTACCAGTTTTCAGATTAAGAAATATGATCTAATATGACATCCCTCTCAGAGGATTCAGTATCCTAATAACAAAGAATGGCAGAAATGATGTGGACAGTTTATAAGTTACAGTTCTGCTGTTTAAATGCACAAAATATCCAAAGTATAAAGTCAAGTGGCACTTGTCGCAGTACATCATCCAAACTGATCTCCATGCATTCTGTCCTGACAGGCAAAACCCCCAAGACCAATTCCTTCAAGGTGATTGCTCTCTAAGAGACCGTTTTTAGAAGCTTGGGGACATGAGACTGTCAGCCACCCTGGAGTCTATCTTATCTTGTCCCCTTTTAATTACTTTAGATTACTCTAACAATTTATATTAACAGATTGTTAATATCATTATTTAAAAAGTTGCCAACTGTGAGTCCAGGAAAATTTCTCCTTAGTTTTGATTTTCTCACCTTCAAGTCTGAAAGCTTTTTAACTCTAAGTTTATTACCAGTAAATATAGATGATTAAATTTTCTTGCCAATAAAAAGACTAGGAATGCAGAATCAGATAGCCCTTTCTGTCCCTACAATTCCTTAACTTTGTTGAATCTCAGTTTTCTCATCTCTATAATGGATGCTGTGAAATCTGCCTCCATAAAGTTCTAAGAATTAAAAGAGATGATGTGTACACATCCTCTATCACAGTGCCTTGAACACAGGAAGTATTTGGCAAGTAGTAATATGATCATGGCATCTGATCCCATCACTTCATGGCAAATAGATGAGGAAACAATGAAAGACTTTATTTTCTTGGGCTCCAAACTCACTGCAGATGGTGACAGCAGCCATGAAATTAAGATGCTTGCTCCTTGGAAGAAAAACTTTGACAAATGTGAACAGCATATTAAAAAGCAGAGACATTATTTTACCAACAAAGGTCCATATAGTCAAAGGTATGATTTTTCCAGTAGTCACGCGCAGCTATGACAGTTGGACCAGAAAGAAAGCTGAGCACCGGAGAACTGATGCTTTTGAACTGTGGTGTTGGAGAAGACTCTTGAAAATCCCCTGGACTGCAAGGACATCAAACCAGTCAATTCTAAAGGAAATTAGTCCTGAATATTCATTGGAAGGACTAATGCCGAAGCTGAAGCTCCAATACTTTGGCAATCTGATGCGAAGAACTGACTGATTAGAAAAGACCCCTGATCTGGAAAAGATTAAAGGCAGGAGGAGAAGGGGGTGACAGAGGATGAGATGGTTGGATGGCATGGCATCACTGACTTGATGGACATGAGTTTGAGCAAGCTCCGGGAGTTGGTTATGGACAGGGAAGCCTGGCATGCTGCAGTCCATGGGGTTGCAGAGTCAGATATGACTGAGCGACTGAACTGACTGAACTGAATATGATCACTATCTCTATATGGGCCGATTAGCTTTTAATAAAAATGATAATATTAACTGCTCACAAGAACTAGAACATTCCAGAGCTGGAAATCTTTTTGTAGGTATAAACTTCTGGTCTATAGAGGACTAGACTCTATAGAATGGATCAACCAACAGAAATCTATACTAATTATTGAAAAATAGAAGCCATGAACCTGTCCTTCTGTGGGGTCATTTTGGCCTCATTTTTACGTACAAACCCAGTGTACTTGATTTTCTCAGACTATGTCCATGTAAATAAATATTTACTACTTTAAAATAAATGTATGTACTATCATATTTGTTGCAAACTAACTTTTCTTCAGCATTGAATTTTTGAAACAGACTAGGATTTATTAGTATTGGTTTGGCCAGAATATCCACATGAAAGTTAGTTGCTAGTATAAGTAGTATTTGGAAAAGCATTTAATCATCACTAGAGAAAGAAAATTCTGGGACTTCCCTGGCAGTCCAGTGGTTAAGACTTTGCCTTCCAGTGCAAGGGGCGTGGGTTCAATCCCTGTTCAGGGAGCTAAGAGTCCGCATGCCTTGCAGCCCAAAAAACCAAAACATAAAACAGAAACAGTATTGTATAACAAATTCAATGAAGACTTTTAGAATGGTCCATATTAAATTTTTTTTAATTTTAAAAAAGAAAAATTCAGCATAACTTGGAAGAAGTGTATACATCTCTGAAATGAGATATTTTAAAGATTTTTAGAGTTAAATAAATAGAAAATAATGGATTATCAGAGAAGTGAAATTGTCTGGTGTGTAAAAAGTTAAGAGAGTCAAGGGGGAGAAAGGCAAATATGTGTGGTGTGGACAAGCTGGATGTAACAGGAGCAACTGAGTATCTTTGTGTGTGTTGTGTGTGCTCTGTTGCTAAGCTGTGTCCGACTCTTTGTGACCCCATGGACTGCAGCAGGCCAGGCTTCCCTGTCCTTCACTATCTCCGGGAGTTTGCTCAAACTCATGTCCATTGAGTCTGTGATACTTTCTAAATATCTCACCCTCTGTTTCCCTCTTCTCCTTTTGCCTTCAATCTTTCCCAGCATTGAATTCTTTTCCAATGAGTCAGCTACAAGTATCCTTGTATCGTGTTTCAAATGAAGGCACTACTTTATATCATTAGGCCCCTACATTTCTATAGCAGCCCTTTTTTGGATTCATTCCCACTTTATGCACCAAAGATCATAGGAAGGAAACTGATAGAGTGAATACTGGCTCGTTTATTCTGATGGTGGTTTAGTCACTAAGTCGTGTCCAACTCTTGCGATCCCATGGACTGTAGCCCACCAAGCTCCTCTATCCATGGAATTTTCTAGGCAAGAATACTGGAGTGGGTTGCCATTTCCTTCTCCAGGGGATCTTCCTGACCCAGGAATCGAACCCAGGTCTCCTGCATTGCAGGCAGATGATTTACCAACTGATCTATGAGGGAAGCCAAAATAGGTAATTCCGCTGAGAACTAGTCATGAGCTATCATTTGTTTAGGGATTATGGGGCACAAGGTGGGAACCATGGTCAGGCATCGAGCAAAGAAGTTCCAGGATCAGAAGATGCTTCTCCCACAAAGGAAAGGCAGGTTCTGACATTTCCAGCTCCCACACTGATTTTCCCACCACTGAATTAGGTGTCACTCTTGATAGACCTTCTAGGGCAGAGATGCTGCTATTAATTCTGAAGCTTTTTGCTCTGCACCAAGAAAATAACATTTTTTCCCCATTTGGATAAGAGATTTCTTTCTTCATCATAAGCATAGAAATGGCCCACATGGGTCCACAATTTTATTGAGGCTGGGGGATGGCACCTGAGTTTATCCTGGCCACACTGGAGGCAGGGGATGGCACCTGAGTTCATCTTGGACCCATACATTTTTGAGCCAACCTAACTTTCATGACACCACAGGGACTCTGTAAAGAGCCAATTCATATTTCTCTTGATATTAAGAAAAGCTTTCAAACAAGGAGTTGGTCAGACTCTTTTTTGTTATGCCAGATGGCCCCCCAGTTGGCCTGTGCTTAACTTAGTCTATAACTCCCTTACTTGGTTATCATCTCTAAGGGAGTGGAGGAAGTTAAGCAATTCACATTCACAGCCTACCAGGTGTATTCCCCCAGCATACTGTGAGCAGAAATTCTAGCTGGGAATAGAATCCTGGGCCTATATCCAACATTTTCAAATTTTAAGAGGAAATTGAATTTGAACTTATTTTTAAAGAAAGAAAAACCTTGGGACTAAAACTTAAGTTTTAGTTAAAACTTTATTTGGGCCAAGAACATATTTGTAAGGAAATGTTGATTACCATTTTCCACCACTCTTTGGATTCAGCTATACTAGGGTTGGGGGTTGGGGGGGGGGCGAGACATATAACTAACATGTTAGCTCAGCCAGCGAGCTAATGCATGCATAAAAGAAACGTGGCGTGAAATATTCCATCCCATCATTGCTTGGTACTCTAAATATAACTTCATTTCCTTTCTGATGATATTTCCTTTCAAATGAAGTATTTTTTAATATTTTACAGAATTAATTTATTCATAATATATTCATAGTTTCATAATTTCACATAGCACAGAGTTAAACAAAGTTGTTTTATCTTCAGCATTCATTTTTAAGTCCAATAAAGGTAAAGAGTGTAAAAATAAGCTTTCCTTTTTTTCTTCTCATCAGTTCAAAAAAACTCATGAGCATATATTTGTAAAACCTGGAATTTTAGGAGTACCTTAAAGTGGCTCCTGTTAATGAGTATTCTAGCAAGTCTCCTAGGGTTACCATAATGTAATGAGGAACCATAAATTGGGGAGCTTAAAGCAACAGTTCTGGAGGCCCAATGTTTGCAATGAGAGTGTTAGCAGCTCCCCTGGAATCTGGTGGCTACTGACAATGCTTTGCAGAATTTGTCTGTTGCTTTGCAGCCATACAACCCCAAATCTCTGCCTCCATCCTCACATGGCATTCTCCTCTCCATGTGTCTCCATCTACATCTCCTTTTTCTGTGCATGACTACCTCTCTACCTCTTCTCCTCTTCCTTTAAAAAAAAAAAGATTTCTATTATTTTATGTTTAATTATTTTTGGCTACACTGGGCCTTCGTTGCTTTGCTGAGCTTTCCCTAGTTGCGGTGAGCAGGGGCTACTCTCTGTTTGCAGCGTATGGGCTTTTCTATGGCTTCTCTTGTTGCAGAGCACAGGCTCTAGAGATCATGGGCTCAGTAGTTGTGGCACATGGGCCTAGTTGCCCTTAGCGTTCTATGCATTGGCAGACAGAGTCCTAACCACCAGACCCTCAGGGAAGTCCTCTCCTCTTCTTAGAAGAGCACCAGTCATATAGGATTAAGGATCCATCCTATGCCAGTACGACTGATCCTCACTTGTGCCTTAATTATATCTGCAAAGACCTTATTTCCAAATAAAGTCACATTCACAGGAATTAAGGGCTAGGACCTCAATGTAGCTCTTCAGGGAACATAATTTGACCCTTGAGTATACCCAAAGCCAAAAAAACTGAAGATGATGTGGTAGAGGAATTAATCAGAGTTTTGACTTCAGTAGGAAGAAATCAGCTCTGATTACTGTTGTAGTTATTGCTAAGTAATGTCCGACTCTTTGTGACTCCATGAACAGCAGCATGCCAGGCTTCCCTGTCCTTCACTATCCCCCTGAGTTTGCTCAAACTCATATCCATTGAGTCAGTGATGCCATACAATATCTCATCCTCTCTCGTTCCCTTCTCCTTTTGCCCTCAGTCTTTCCCAGCATCAGGGTCTTTTCCAGACAGTTGGCTCTTTGCATCACGTGGCCAAATTATTCGAGCTTCGAGTTCTTCAGATTTATCAGTATCTGAAGGCAATGGCACCCCACTCCAGTACCCTTGCCTGGAAAATCCCATGGACGGAGGAGCCTGGTGGGCTGCAGTCCATGGGATGGCTAAGAGTCGGACATGACAGAGCGACTTCACTTTCACTTTTCACTTTCATGCATTGAAGAAAGAAATGGCAACCTACTCCAGTGTTCTTGCCTGGAGAATCCCAGGGACGGGGGAGCCTGGTGGGCTGCCATCTCTGGGGTCGCACAGAGTCGGACACTACTGAAGCGACTTAGTAGCTTAGCAGCAGCATCCCTTAAACAAGCTTGTAAAGAATCTGCCAGCAATGCGGGAGACCTGGGTTCGATCCCTGGGTTGGGAAAATCCCCTGGAGAAGAAAAGGCTACCTACCCCAGTATTCTGGCCTGGAGAATTCCATGAACTGTATAGTCCATGGGGTCACAAAGAGTTGGACACAACTGAGCAGCTTTCACTTGAAACAAGTGGTCATTTCTAACTATAATTCCTGGCCAGAAGAAGCAGCAGGCCAATAACTCTAGACATCTCAAGTGTATATTTATTCCTACTTTAAATAATTAAAATAAGCATACCAATGTGAAAAGAAGGGAAGCAAAAAGCAAAAGAGAAAAAGACAGATATACCCATTGGAATGCAGAGTTCCAAAGAATAGCAAGGAGAGATAAGAAAGCCTTCCTCAGCGATCAATGCAAAGAAATAGAGGAAAACAATAGAATGGGAAAGACTAGAGATCTCTTCAAGAAAATTAGAGATACCAAGGGAACATTTCTTGCAAAGATGGGCTCAGTAAAGAACAGAAATGGTAGAGGCCTAACAGAACCAGAAGATATTAAGAAGAGGTGGCAAGAATACACAGAACTGTATAAAAAAGATCTTCACAACCCAGATAATCACCATGGTGTGATCACTTACCTAGAGCCAGACTACCTAGAATGTGAAGTCAAGAGGGCCTTAGGAAGCATCACTACAAAC
>SJYV01031857.1:12188-38803 GCA_006410875.1 Neotragus pygmaeus | reverse complement strand
CGTTAGAACTGGACATGGAACAACAGACTGGCTCCAAATAGGAAAAGGAGTATGTCAAGGCTGTATATTGTCACCCTGCTTATTTAACTTCTATGCAGAGTACATCATGAGAAATGCTGGGCTGGAGGAAACACTAGCTAAAATCAAGATTGCCAGGAGAAATATCAATAACCTCAGATATGCAGATGATATCACCCTTATGGCAGAAAGTGAGGAATAACTAAAGAGCCTCTTGATGAAAGTGAAAGAGTAAAAAAGTTGGCTTAAAGCTCAACATTCAGAAAACTCAGATCATGGCATCCGGTCCCATCAATTCATGGCAAATAGATAGGGAAACAGTGGAAACAGTGTCAGACTTTATTTTGGGGGGCTCCAAAATCACTGCAGATGGTGACTGCGGCCATGAAATTAGAAGACGCATACTTGTAGGAAGGAAAGTTATGACCAACCTAGATAGCATATTCAAAAGCAGAGACATTACTTTGCCAACTAAAGTCCATCTAGCCAAGGCTATGGTTTTTCCTGTGGTCATGTATGGATGTGAGAGTTGGACTGTGAAGAAAGCTGAGCATTGAATAATTGATGTTTTTGAACTGTGGTGTTGGAGAAGACTCTTGAGAGTCCCTCGGACTGCAAGGAGATCCAACCAGTCCATCCTAAAGGAGATCAGTCCTGGGTGTTCACTGGAAAGACATGTTGAAGATGAAACTCCAGTACTTTGGCCACCTCATGTGAAGAGTTGACTCATTGGAAAAGACCCTGATGCTGGGAAATATTCAGGGCAGGAGGAGAAGGGGACAACAGAGGATGAGATGGTTGGATGGCATCACCAACTTGATGGACATGGGTTTGGGCGGACTCCAGGAGTTGGTGATGGACAGGAAGGCATGGAGTGCTATGGTTCATGGGGTCACAAAGAGTTGACACGACTGAGCAAACTGAACTGAACTTTATTCACAAAGTATCTGGTTCTCTTTGATACATGGAAATTTAAAAGTATTTTCAACATCACTTGCAAAGTGTGCTAAATATAGGTACTGAGGAACAGTGCTTGAGAAGGAGGGATGGCAGTGATGTAAAAATGGAAGAAATGTTAATTCTTGGGGACTTTCTAATCATTTCCACTCATTAACTTCATTTGTGTCATAATGCCTAAGCAATACCCTGGTTTGCAGTGGGTTTCCATTTTGAAGATGTATGTTGATTTAATTAGGAAAGTGTTGATCTGTTTTCCTAATGTTTTCTAATATGTTATTCTAATCATATAAGTATTTATTTGTGCCAGTTGTTTTTCACAGTGCTATTCCTATTGTTTCAAGAATGTTTATAGAGTTTATGCTACTTGATAGGCAACATTCTAGGTATTACAGGCAAAGCAAGTTAACAAAAAAGTCCCTGCCTTTGTGGGTAGGGATTATGTCTTGGATGAGAAGACAGATAATAAACAAAGCATAAAGTCAAGTAGTGATATGTTATTTAAAAAAATAGGCAGGATGAGTAGGTACTACTTCAAAGAGAGTGATCAGCTAAGGTCTCTCTGAAGAGGGGATGTTTGAAGAGTTTTATTTTATTTTTTTTTTAATTTATTTATTTATTTATTTTTTAATTTAACTTTACAATACTCTATTGGGTTTGCCATACATCGACATGAATCCACCACAGGTGTACACAAGCTCCCAATCCCGAATCCAAATGAAGTGAAACTTTGAAATGTGACTCTTTGG
The DNA here is from genome assembly GCA_006410875.1 of Neotragus pygmaeus. Classification (NCBI taxonomy): domain Eukaryota; kingdom Metazoa; phylum Chordata; class Mammalia; order Artiodactyla; family Bovidae; genus Neotragus; species Neotragus pygmaeus. The sequence goes on along the minus strand of SJYV01031857.1, from coordinate 37,079 downwards.
AAGAGGAAGATGTTGTCAGAGAGTGTAGGAAAGTACAAAAGCCTGAAGTAGGGGCATGTGATGTGTTCCCAAACAATTATGGCTGAAACAGGGAGATAAAGAGGGAGGGAATTAGAGAAATCAGGAGCCAGTTACATGGGACCCTGTAGGCTGTGGCAATAACTTTAGGTTTCTGAAGTTCTCAGCAAAGGGAAACCACTGGAGGATTTTGAACAGGAACGTGTTGTGACTTGATTGAGTTTTTAAAGAATGCTGTGGCTGCTGGATGGAGAATGGACTGTTAAGAGGTCAGAGTGAAAGTGCCAAGACCACTTAGGAAACCATTGCAGTCATCCAAGCAAGACATGATGTAGCTTGGCCTGATCATTGTAGCAGAAAAGAAATGGTGGAGAATGAATGAGTTTGTGTGTACTTAGTCACTCTGTCTTGTCCAACTCTGCAGCCCCATGGCCTGTAACCTGCCAGGCTTCTCTGTCCATAGAATTTTACTGGAGCAGGTTGCCATTTCCTACTCCAAGGTATCATCCCAATCCAAGGATTGAACCCATGCCTCTTGCATCTCCTGCATTGGCAGGCAGATTCTTTACCACTAGTACCACCTGGGAAGCTGAATGGGTTTGTGTGTGTGTTAGTCGCTCAGTTGTGTCCAATTCTTTGCAAGCCCATGGACTATAGCCTAGTAGGCTCCTCTGGCCATGGAATTCACCAGGCAATAATACTGGAGTGGGTTGCCATACCCTTCTTCAGGGGAATGGGTTTAGGATATGTTTTAAAAGTAGAGCAAACTGGGAGTTCTCTGGTACCAAGTGGTTAGGATTCTGGGCTTTCACTGCCATAGCCTGGTTCAGTCCCTGATCAGAGATACTGAGATTCTACCAGCTGTATGGTGGGGCCAAAATAAAAAGGAAAAAATATATACAGCAAATAGAGTTTGATGATTGTATTGGCCGGGGTCTAGCAAGGAATAGGACTTCCCTGGTGGCTCAGCTGGTAAAGAATCTGCCTGCATTGTAGGAGACCCAGTTCAATTCCTGGGTTGGGAAGATCCACTGGAGAAAGGATAGGATACCTAGTCCAGTATTCTTGGGCTACCCTAGTGGCTCAGCTGGTAAAGAATCCACCTGCAATGTGGGAGACCTGGATTCTATTCCTAGGTTGGGAAGATCACCTGGAGAAGGGAAAGGCTACCAACTCCAGTATTCTGGCCTAAAGAATTCCATGGAATGTATAGTCCATGGGGTTGCACATGACTGAGTGATTTTCATTTTACTTTAGCATGGAACAGGAAACATTCTATGTCTTTTTGTAGAAAGAATTTGTTGTTGTTGTTGTTGTTGAGTCACTCAGTTGTGTCCAACTCTTGGTGACCCCATGAACTACAAAACACCAGGCATTCCTGTTCTTCACCATCTTCCAGAGCTTGTTCACACTCATGTCCATTGAGTCAGGGATGCCATCCAATCATCTCATCCTCTGCTGTCCCCCTTTCCTCTTGACTTAAACCTTTCCTAGCATCAGGGTCTTTTCTAATGAGTCGAATCTAAGCATCAGGTGGTCAAAAGTATTGGGGTTTCAACTTCAGCATCAGTCCTTCTAATGAATATTCAGGACTTATTTCCTTTAGGATTGATTGATTTGATCTCCTTGCAGTCCAAAAGACTCTCAAAAGTCTTCTCCAACACCACAGTTCAAAAGCATCAATTCTTCAGTGCTCAGCCTTCTTTATGGTCCATCTCTCATGTCCATAAATGACTACTGGAAAAACCATAGCTTTCACTAGATGGATCTTTGTTGACAAAAAATGTCTCTGTTTTTTTTAATATGCTGTCTAGGTTTTTCATAGCTTTTCTTCCAAGGAGCAAGCATCTTTTAATTTCATGGCTGTAGTTACCATCAACAGTGATTTTGGAGCCCAAGAAAATAAAATCTGTCAGTTTCCATTGTTTCCCCATCTGTTTGCCATGAAGTGATGGGACCGGATGCCATGATTTTAGTTTTCTGAATGTTGAGTTTTAAGCCAGCTTTTTCACTCTCCTCTTTCACCTTCATCAAAAGGCTTTTTAGTTCTTCTTCACTTTCTGCCATAAGGGTAGTGGTATCTGCATATCTGAGGTTGTTGATATTTCTCCCAGAAATCCTGATTCCAGCTTGTGCTTCATCCGGCTTGGCATTTTGCATGATGTACTCTGCATATAAGTTAAATAAGCAAGGTAACAATATACAGCCATGTTGTACTCTTTTCCCAATTTGGAACCAGTCTATTGTTCCATGCCCAGTTCTAACTGTTACTACTTGACCTGCATACAGGTTTCTCAGGAGGCAGGTAAGGTGGTCTGGTATTCCCATCTCTTTCAGAATTTTCCAGAGTTTGTTGTGATCCACACAGTCAAAGGCTTTAACGTGGTCAATGAAGCAGATTTTTTTCTGGAATTTGCTTGCTTTTTGTATGATTCAACAGTTTTGGCAATGTGATCTCTGATTCCTCTAACTTTTCTAAATCCAGCTGGAACATCTGGAAATTCTCAGTACACTTACTGATGAAGCCTAGTTTGGAGGATTTTCAGCATTACTTGGCTAGCATGTGAAATGAGGGCAATTGTGTGGTAGTTTGAACATTCTTTGGCATTGCCCTTCTTTGGGATTGGAATGAAAACTGACCTTTTCCAGTCCTGTGGCCACTGCTGAGTTTTCCAAATTTGCTGGTATATAGAGTTCAGCAAGTTCACAGCATCATCTCTTTGGATTGGAAATAGCTTAGCTGGAATTTCATCACCTCCACTAGCTTTGTTCATAGTGATGCTTCCTAAGGCCCACTTTACTTCCCACTCCAGGATGTCTGGCTCTAGGTAAGTGATCACACCAACGTGGTTATCTGGGTCATTAAGATATTTTTTGTACAGTTCTTCTGTGTATTCTTGCCACCTCTTCTTAATATCTTCTGCTTCTGTTAGGTCCATACCATTTCTGTCCTTTATTGTGCCCATCTTTGCATGAAATGTTCCCTTGGTATCTCTAATTTTCTTGAAGAGATCTCTAGTCTTTCTCATTCTGTTGTTTTCCTCTATTTCTTTGCATAGTTCACTTAATAAGGCTTTCTTATCTCTCGTTGCCATTCTTTGGAATTCTGCATTCAGATCGGTATATCTTTTCTCCTTTGCCTTTTGCTTCTCTTCTTTTCTCAACTATTTGTAAGGCCTCCTCAGACAACCATTTTGTCTTTTTGCATTTATTTCTCTTGGGGATGGTTTTGATCACCTTCTCCTGTACAGTGTTATGAACCTCTGTCCATAGTTCATCAGGCACTCTGGCTATCAGATCTAATCCCTTGAATGTATTTGTCACTTCCACTGTGTAATCAAAAGGAATTTGATTTAGGTCGTACCTGAATGGCCTAGTGGTTTTCTCTACTTTTTCAACTTAAGTCTGAATTTGGCATACTGAATTCATGATATAAGCCACAGTCAGCTCCCAGTCTTGTTTTTGCTGACTATGTAGAGCTTCTCCATCTTCAGAATATAGTCAGTCTGATTTCAGTATTGACCATCTGGTGATGTCCATGTGAGGAGTCTTCTCTTGTGTTCTTGGAAGAGGGTGTTTGCTATGACCAGTGTGTTCTCTTGGCAAAACTCTGTTAGCCTTTGCCCTGCTTCATTTTGTACTCCAAGAGCAAACTTGACTTTTACTCCTCATATCTCTTGACTTCCTCCTTTTGCATTCCAGTCCCCTATAATGAAAAGGACATCTTTTTTTTGGTGTTAGTTCTAGAAGATCTTGTAGGTCTTCATAGAACTATTCAGCTTCAGCTTCTTTAGCATTAGTGTTTGGGGCATAGATGTAGATTACTGTGATATTGAATGATTTGCCTTGGAAATTAACAGAGATCATTCTTTTTTTTTTTTTTTTTGTACCCAAGTACTGCATTTTGGACTCTTTTTTTTGATGACTCTGAGGGCTACTTCATTTCTTATAAGGAATTCTTTCCCACAGTAGTAGATACAATGGTCATCTGAATTAAATTCGCCTGTTCTGGCCCATTTTTAGTTCACTGATTCCTAAAATGTTGATGCTCACTCTTGCCATCTCCTGTTTGACCACTTCCAATTGACCTTGATTCATGGACCTAACATTCCATGTTCCTATGCAACATTGTTCTTTACAGCATCAAACTTTACTTCCACCACCAGACACATCCACAACTGGGTGTTGTTTCTGCTTTGGCTCAGCCTCTTCATTTTTTCTGGAGCTGTTTCTCTGCTCTTTTCCAGTAGCATATTGAGCTGGGGAGTTCAGAAGCATACTGACCTGGGGAGTTCATCTTTTAGTGTCATATCTTTTTGCCTTTTTCATACTCTTCGTAGGATTCTCAAGGCAAGAATGCTGAAGTGGTTTGCCATTCCCCTCTCCAGTGGACCATGTTTTGTCAGAACTGTCCACCATGACGCATCCATCTTGGGTGGCCCTACATGGCTTGGCTCATAGTTTCATTGGGTTAGACAAGGCTGTAATCTAAGTTCAGTTTGGTTAGTTTCCAGAGATTGTGGTTTTCATTCTGTCTGCCCTCTGGATGAGGATAAGAGGTTTGCGGAAGCTTTCTGATGGAAAGGACTAGCTGTGGGGAATACTGATTCTTACTCTGGTGGGCAAGAGTAAGAAGGCTTAGTCTTACTCATGCTCAGTATATCTTTATTTATTCTGTTGATGATGGGGCTCTGTTCCCTCCCTGTAGTTTGGCCTGAGGCCAAGTAATGGTAGGGGTAATGGTAGTAACGGCGACCTTCTTCAAAAGCACTTATGCCAGCTCGTAGAGGTTCCCAGGACTGTTGCAGTCAGTGCCCCTGGACCCACGGCAGGCCACTGTTGATCCACTTCTCACCTGGATACTCCAGACAATCACAGACTCACAGCAAGTCTGGCTTAGTCTCTCGTGAAGTCTCTGCTCCTTTCTCCTTTGTCCTGGTGCATGTAACGTTTTGTTGTGCCTTCCAAGAGAAAGAATTAACCACCCAGATAATGGAGTAGCTGAGAAGCTAAAAGGAGACAATCAGGCCATCCAGAGATTTAGCAGAATCAAGAAGTCCCAATCATTCCCTAGAGATGGAGGATGGAAGAAAGTGATATCAAAGTCCAGAAGCTGGACTATCCAATGCTAGCTACAGCATTGAGTAAGAGGTGTTATCTGGCAGGAGACAGATAGCGCCATGGAAGAGAAGCATTTCCTGCCAGGAATCCCACAGGTCACGGAGAAGGGAAGAAATGCCTTGCTTTCTCCTCTCCTCCTTCCATCCAGGATTGCCTTTCATTGGCTGAACCTGCCCAGAAGCCAGAGAAACAGGGAGCCTGGGAAATGTAATTCCCTGCGATGCAAAGCAGGGAAAAGGAGAAGAATGCATCTGAGAACAAGCGCAGTTTACCAGAAGGCTGGTTGACACAGGCTATGAGAAAAAGAGAGAAAGAGAGGGGTAAGATAACTTCAACTTTAAACATACTTAGACATCAATATACTTATCTCGTAGTATGAAAATTTACTCAAGGATATACCTATTCCACCAACATATAGATCCTGTGTATATGTATTTCACACAGACACTAAGCAGGGATGCCAAATAGCCTTCATCTCAAATGCTAAGGACATTCAGTAAACAGAGGTTGCTTGAATCACTGTATTAAGAATTCTGAGGCTGTATCCATGTTCAGCAGGAGGTGCTTGGTAGGCAGCACCTGCTCTGGCCGTGGGAGGAGGCAGTTGCCATGTGAATGCCCGGATGAGCCGTGTCTGCATCATAGCAGTGAACTCTGTACAGCGGGAGCAGTAGGAGCCACTTCCTCACCTTTAGTGCTTCAAAGAGGGATTTCTGTTGTTTTCTTAAAGATAGTAGTAATATCTATCATGAATCCCCTGTGGAAGGAAACAGCCATGATTAAACTGAAGTTCATGGAAAAAGGATATTCTCACCACCCCCTACCTCTCCTAGGAGTTTAAAAAGAATATCTCCTTGAGTCAGCTCAGCCCAGTAGATTATCCACTATCCTAGTGAGTACACATGATGACTCACACCAGCCCTGTTCCCTTTGACCCTTTCATTTCTCTGCAGATGAATCCAGGCAGTTCATATCTTGGCGCCAGATCTTTGAGCTGATGATCTATTATGAGGTTAATCTAGAGTGAACTGTGGTGTTTCTCAGACGTGGCGTGGTGTCACCCTCTGACTACAACCCTGGGCCTTTCCAGTGAGTTCCATGTGTGCTCTGGAGCCCACCCTAGTTGGGCCCAGCCCCTTGGCAGCCTGGGTTAATGTAGACATCTGGGATGGTCTATACCTCAGCAAGCCTTCCACGGTGGATGGGAAAGTTGGCCAGTTGGGCTTATGCCATCAGGGATCTCTTTGGAAAGTTGTTTTTGAAATGAATTCAAGTGTTCCACCACCCGAGAGCCAGGTTTTCCTGTCCACACCTCCTCCCCAGGAGATTGTAGTCCCCACATCAGACATGCTCCCCAGCAGGCTCAGCGCCATGGTCTTCACCCCACTGCTTATCTTCCGGCGCCTTGTCCCTGTTGTGAGACTTGCTTCATCTCCCCAGAGCTTGGGGGAATATCTATAAGACTCTATTGATGCTTCTGGTGAATATAAAGTCTTGCCTTAACTAATTCACATAGCAATTTATCTGATTATCACCTCAAAATAAAAATCTTTTAATTTTTTTTTGTTTTTTATCTCTAGTGGAATAACAAGTTATTATGCAAATGGGGCTCTCTTCCTGCTGTTTTCAATATGATTTTTAATAAATATGTAAATTTTAAAATTAATTTATAGCATACATTGGGAGGCATGATTTTTGAAATGACAAAAATTTGATGGATTGTAAAATTATCCCCCTTAAAACCATCAGTCACAGTGAACAGAATGTACCAACCTCTGATAATTTTATAGCTTTTTCTTCATCTTATCTTCTGTTAGGGACTCACTTCAAATTGATTATAAAATAGTCTATTTTTAGGCTATAATTCATTTGCAGATTAATTAGACTTTCAGTTACTATCCCATCATCGTATGGGCTGGGAGCCAATGGTGTTGTGTAGTTGTTCAGAGTTGCAGGAGAGAAACCTGATTGCTATTCCCAAGTGACTGAAGCTACCAGCACTAATCACTAATCACATTCAGACCACATAAAGTGTAACATCCTTCCCCTGGTTTCTTTTCTAGCTGGCTCACAGAGAGAGATCTTTATTGGCCCTGATGAAGAGACTAAAATGCACTTAAACACTTTTGTGAGGGGTGATTCTTTTTTTTCCCCTTTGCTTACAATGGCATTTTTGTAGCCTTCTCCTGAAAGATCAGGAGAGTGTGTGTGTACATGTCCATGCTTAGCCAGTCTGAACTTAAACGTCTCTTTCTAGTCATTTTCCAATAAGGAGCAGCCTTTGGATTAGTTTCATGAGTTTCAATAAACCTTTTGATATGACCCAGAAGGCATATTTAAGGGACATTGTGCCAACAAATTCTTAAACACCAATTTAAGGAAAAGTATATTTTCGAGTCATTTTAGAGAACTGCTGATATATGTGGCAGAGAAACCACTGCACTGTAGCCAACCAAGAGAAACTCCAGCCCACTCACATCTAACTGTAACTCTAGGCTTTTACACAGTTGAAGGATGATTATCTTCCCCCCACACCCTCCACACTCACTACTATACCTGTGCCAGTTCTGTTGTATGGAATGTTCCTACCTGTTGGTTGCATTGGTCTGCTTCTGCCACATCGCGTTTTTCCTCTGTGTCCCAGAGGACACAGCCAAGGCCAGATATTTTTCCAGGTGACCCTAAGGTTCCACTTTGTCCTGTGTCGAGTTATTCAGTCACTTCAGGCCTTTCAAAAGTCTCTTGTGTTCTTTAGGGACATCCAGTATTCTTTAACTTCATCCCAGAATCCTGAAACCTTTATTCTTAGGCAATATCCCATTTTATTTTGTGCACAATGAGGATTTTTTTTTTCCTTCACATAAAACTACTTGAATTTTTAAAAAACCTCACTGACATATTCAGTCTCCCCATTGCTAGATGATATAATCCCCACTTATTTCCTCTGTTTTAATCTCTAACCTTGCAGTCTGCAGTGCTGCTGATTATTTCCAAGAGCTTGGTTTATAGCAAAAGAAATGCTCCTTGAAAGTCGTCTGTGAATCAAGTTTTTTTGAAAATCAAAATCTCTTTTCCTGTTTATTTACTGGGAAAGTTATCTCTACTTTCTAAATAAATGAAACCCAAGTGTCTGCTGAGTAATTAGAGCTTTAACTACCCCTCAGGAAATAAATGAATGTTCCCTGCCAGACTATACAGCATCTTGTCCTTGGAACTCAGTCACTTTCAAAGACAATAAAGGGTGTTAGGAGAAAGACAAAGAAAAGATAGGAAATGGAAAGAAGATCAGTAAATAAGAAATATAATTAGCAAACTCCCTTTATTCCACTAACATCTATGGACCTCCCATGTGCTAGATGTTCTGAGCAAAAGGGATGCAAAGATAATAGGATCATAGTACCTACATGAGAGAGTGAGCTGTGGCAACCAGTTCACCACAATGTCTCACTGGTACCATGATGACAGTCTGCCCAGTGAAGGAAGGAGAAAAAAAAAGCGAGCAGTGGTCAAGGCCCCTGGTCAAAAAAAGGATTCACAGAAAGCTTTCCTCCACTGAGTCTCCAGAGATAGTGGATATTGGCCAGCCTTGAAATGTGGGCCAGAACACAGAGACACTGACTGCCTTTCTAGGCTCAGAATTCAGCCTGTTGCTATCCCCAGCTAGCTGGAAAAATTAGTCCCAGGACCCCCCGACAGATAACAAAATCCATGGATGTTCAAGTTCCTTATATAAAACAGCATAATGCAGTCGGTCGGCCCTCTGTGGATACGGAGGACCAACCATAATATGTAGGCACCTGTCTGCACGCTTGTGTCAGTTGCTCAGTCGTGTCCAACTCTGCAGCCCCCTGGACTGTAGCCCGCCAGGCTCCTCTGTCCATGTGACTCTCCAGGCAAGAATACTGGAGTGGGTTGCCATGCCCTTCTCCAGGGGATCTTCCTGACATGCTTACTGATTTGTTTTCAAGGTGTTGCTGGGCAGTTTTAATTTTCTCTTTAAAGGCCTGGATCATTTATATCCTCCTTACTTTTAAGATTGCTTTTCCACCCTTCCCCCTACATTGCCACTGGATACTGCCCAGTTAAGTCCACTGATGCCCAAGTTGCCTGGCAATAGGGAATTTCTTTCTCTTCTCTCCAGTCTCCTTCCCCCTTCCTTCCTTATGTCTTTAAACTGACTTTCAATTTTATCAAAAGTTTTCCATTTTTGACACAGGAAAAGACCACTAACTACTGCACCTAACATATTCTTAGATATAACCTAAATCCAGTGCATTAAAATGGTGGTTGCCAACCTTTTTGGCACCAGGTACCAGTTTCATGGAAGACAGTTTTCCCACAGACCATGGGGTTGAGGTGGTTTGGTTTGAATGTAATTCAAGTGCATTACATTTATTGTGCACTTTATTTCTATTATTATTACATTAGCTCCACTTCAGATCATCAGTCATTAGATGCCAGAGGTTGGGGGTCCCCTGCTTTAAAAGACTGTAGAAGATAGTGGTATGCAGGGCAGTGGTAGGTGCAATCAGCCTGGGGAAATTCACAGTATCTTCACTGTAGATCTGGATTTTGATTATTCCTTATCCTACATGTGAATAAGTTCACAAACTCTTACTGAAGAAAGGGCCCATATAAAACCAGTATAGTAACTTGCACACACATACCAGCCCCTCTCCCCATTCTAAAAAAATATCCTGTGGTGTGTGGTTTGCAGATAACAGGTCAAGAGGCAATTTTTTGTTGTTTGTTGTTCAGTTGCTGTTGCTAAGTCATGTCTAAGTCTTTGGGATCCATGGACTGCAGCACACCAGGTTCCTCTGTCCTACACTATCTCGGAGTTTGCTCAAATTTATGTCCGTTTAGTTGGTGATGCTATCTAACCATCTCATCCTTTGCTGCCCTCTTCTCCTTTTTGCCTTCCATCTTTCCCATCATCAGGGTCTTTTCCAGTGAGTCGGATCTTGGCATCAAGTGGCCAAAGTATTGGAGCTTCAGCATCAGTCCTTCCAATGAATATTCAGGGTTGATTTCCTTTAGGTTATAGACATCATCTTTCCCACCCATTGCAGCCAAGGAAAGAGTAGAAAGTCCATGTAAGATTAAGAATAAAAGCATCTTTGATTTACCGTCTATGTGGTGACAGACACATTGGCCCAGGTGTCGGATGTGAGTTTACAGACATCAGAAAGCTCTGTCACCTGCTACCCCTAAGGTTTAAGGAATGGCTTTTGAAGTTTTTTGCTTGTTTTTATTTGGGGGATTTTCTTTTTTGGGGGGGAAGGCAGAGAGAAAGAATTTAGAAGCATTATGAGGGTATTGGCAACCCACTCCAGTATTCTTGTCTGGAGAATGCCATGGACAGAGGAGAGCCTGGTGGGCTACAGTCCATGGGGTTGCAGAGAGTCAGACATGACTGAGCGACTTTCACTCACTCACTCACTGTCTATTTAAAACACCCTTGCCCCGGGGATGGAGGCAGTATGTCAGTCCTCATCATTTTTCCAGTAGCTTCAGGACGTCACCTGCTGGAATATCACTAGACTTGTTGTTGTTTTTCATAAAGCACTTTAATTGCACTGATTTTTGGTCAAAGGGCTTCTTTCTTCTCCCACCTCCCACTCACCATACACATTCAAATACACATCAAACTCCCATTAGAAACAGTAAAACGACTGTTGAATGTCACAGGGGACGTACTGGTGGCTCAGTGGTAAAGAATCCACTGGCATTGCAGGAGACTCAGGTTTAATCCCTGGGTCTGGAAGATCCCCTGGAGAAGTGACTGGCAACCCACTCCAGTATTCTTGCCTGGAGTATCCCATTGACAGAGGAGCCTGGCAGGCTACAGACCACAGGGTCACAAAAGAGTCAGACAGGACTTAGTGACTAAACAACAGCAAAACATTGGGAGATTTCATAGATGAAGTCCCAATTTCCATTTCTCTTGAAAAATCAGAAGTTATGGCAACAGTGAGCCAACATGCTCACAGGATAAGACAGAGCTTGTGTCACGGCAGGAGGCATAGTAACTGACAGAGGGAGCTCTGCTGCTGGGACTCCTGAACGGGGATCCTGGCCTTGCCTGGCTCCTCACCGCAGTGGGGCCTTGGGCAAGATACTTAGCTCCCTGTGCGTCCTTTCCCTGTGAATTAAATGGTGTAACTAATGGCACCTCCCTTGTAGAGGTCTTCCGCCTAGCCTTCAGGACAAGAACAGGTGCTCCCTAGATGTTTGTTAAATAAGCAGTAGCTGCCCCTCTAAATGAGCAGGTGCACTTGAGTCCACCTTCGTGCCCACTACCTACTCATTCCATCCTTGCGATCATGCTGTAGTTATATCCTTCCTAGTGGGCTTCATCAGCAATGAATTTTCTTCCTCTGGCCTAGAATCAAGCTATCCATCAGCCAACTCTGCGGAAAGAGGAAGTTTCGACGAAAATAAGACTAAAAGGGTGTGTACGGAAAGAACCTTGTACTTATTCCTAAAGTTCAGGTCTGTGTTCAGGTCCCCAGAGCTGTAAGTACAAAAGCCATAAAACGATGGGCAGTCTTGTTTTCATTTCTGCCGTACATCAGTATAAATTAGCCACAGGTGTACATATGTCCCCTCCCTCTTAAACCACCCTCCCACTCTTCCCCACCCCTCTAGGTTATTACAAAACCCCGGATTGAGTTCCCTGAGTCAGACAGCAAATTTTCATTGATGTATGGCAGAAATGGGACCAATATTGTAAAGCAATTATCCTTCAATTAAAAACAAATAAATAAAAACAGTGAGATATTCAGTTCAGTTCAGTTCAGTCGCTCAGTCATGTCCAACTCTTTGTGACCCTATGAATCACAGCATGCCAAGCCTCCCTGTCCATCACCAACTCCCGGAGTTCACCCAAACTTATGTGCATCAAGTCAGTGATGCCATCCAGCCATCTCATCCTCTGTCGTCCCCTTCTCCTCCTGCCCCCAATCCCTCCCAGCATCAGGGTCTTTTCCAATGAGTCAACCCTTCGCATGAGGTGGCCAAAGTATTGGAGTTTCAGCCTCAGCATCAATCCTTCCAATGAACACCCAGGATTGGTCTCTTTTAGGATGGACTGGTTGGATCTCCTTGCAGTCCAAGAGACTCTCAAGAGTCTTCTCCAACACCACAGTTCAAAAGCATCAGTTCTTTGGCGCTCAGCTTTCTTCACAGTCCTCTCACATCCACACGTGACCACTGGAAAAACCATTGCCTTGACTAGATGGACCTTTGTGGGCAAAGTAATATCTCTGCTTTTGAATATGCTATCTAGGCTGGTCATAACTTTCCTTCCAAGGAGCAAGTGTCTTTTAATTTCATGGCTGCAATCAGCATCTGCAGTGATTTTGGAGCTCCCCAAAATAAAGTCTGACACTGTTCCCACTGTTTCCCTATCTATTTGCCATGAAATGATGGGACCAGATGTCATGATCTTAGTTTTCTGAATGTTAAGCTTTAANCTAGAACAAAGCCTGGCATATAGTAGGTGCTCAATAAATGCATGGTGAATGACTGTTTTAACAATAAAGCTTGATTAGAAATTTACCATATTAGAAGGGCCCCTGATAGGCAATGGACCAAAAGGAAACAAAAAAGTTAAAAATTGTGCATCTTAAATTGATCCTGAGACAAAATGAGTAAACCGAATTCTTCTCAGTTTACAGTTGGTTATTATTGTTTTAAAACAGAAACACCAAGTATCTGGATATACTTAATATCTAAAATGTCACACTTATCAAGTATTGTACCAGTCTACAGACCATAGCTTTCTCATTCCTGCTTATGACTCTTAATGTCTATTATTTTCTAATATCCTTTTGGTTGCAAGTAACAGAAAGCAAACTCCAACAAACTTAAGCAGAAAACAGGGGAGTGGAGATTGATTGGGAGGATTCTGGGGTGGTTGATGCGCTTGTAGAGCAGCCAGTTCAGGGGACCCTGGGGACTGGAAGGAACATCTTTGCCATACGGATACGGTCTCTTTCTGAATGTCTGTTTCATTCGCTCTGATTTTTTCCATGAGGTTGGAATCACGGTTGCCAGCATCAGCAGGACTCCTCCCATCTCTCTCTCCTGAGAGAAAGTCTGTCTTCCTAGATTCCAGCTAGAAAGATCTCAGGGGGTGGTGGTGGTGGTGTAGTTGCTAAGCCGTATCCAGCTCTTGCGACCCCATGGACTTGCCAGGCTCCTTTGTCCGTGGGATTCTCCAGGCAAGAATCCTGGAGTGGGCTGCCATTTCTTTCTCCAGAGCTTGGGTGACATTCCCATCTCTCGGGCCAAGCTTTGTGACCAAGGAGCAAGGGGGAGGTCACAGGAGGATTTGGCAGCTCTGCTTTAGAACACGTCGTCAGCAGTATGGAGAGGGTAGAGTGGTTCCCCAGGAGTGGAGCGCATTCTCAGGTGACAGTGAATATCATTCACAATGAAAATTAGAGCCCTGATTTGAAGCCTTCTGTGGGCTGGCCCTACAAGGCTTTTACTTCCAAATTCGCCTTCACCATAGTCTGTTACTTAAGGATTCCTGTTGTCCAGGGACTAATTTTTAGCTGAATTAGATTTGCATTATTAAAATGAGATAACAGTAGTTTCATTTGAATTAAAAAGGCAAACATCATATTAGTATCTTTCTTTAAGAGAGCAAAAGACTTTCATCACAACTTAATTAAGGTTAGAACAGCCTGAGGGACCACTGAATACCATTTCTTCTATTTTACCCGCTGGCAATTAAAGCAAGATGTCTTATCTATGATCTCAGTTAACTGGCTTCTGCGTTAAAGACCAGTGTCTCAACAAATAAGTGCAGCCCACAGACCATTTGGCATTTGGCTTTACTTTATAAAAATACACAACTTAAATACATATGACACTCTCTATACAAGACATAGACAGCTGTTAGCTTTAACATTTTCCATTATTTCAACAGAAAGCAAATACATAAATTACCTCGTAAGAGCAAAAGGTTTCTTTAGAGACTCTGCATTTCTGGGCCAAGGGCAGACCATCCTGCTGGCAATTGCTGCAGGAAGCTAACCCGAACTGTCCAGCTTTCCAGCGCTTTATCTCACAACACAGCCTTTATTGCACAGCTCCATATTGCACTGCTTGTCAGACACGATCTAACTCATCCACACCACAAGTTTAGGCTTTTGTCTCCTCTAGAAATGCTTAATGGAAACACCAACATATAAATATTAGCAACTGTCTCTTACAATTGTGCTAGGTACCTATCATGAGAAATATGAACCCCTCTTCCCTTTGCAAAACTTGCAATGGAAGGAAGTTAGCTACATTTCGCAGCTTAATTTCTCTGCAAAAGTTTCACAAAAATGTAGTCAGACTCAGAGTGAGCTAGACAGAGTGTAGTGGAGAAGGGAGTGACATTCTAGGGCCCACTGAAATTGCTTAGGGGACAGACACTGACACCCTGTCAAAGGCAATGTGCAAACGTCCCCCACCCTTTCTAACATGAGACCGAAATACCTCCTTCCCCTTGAGATTCCTTTTTGTTTGTTTGTTTTTTCCCCTTGAGATTTTGTCATTGTTCTTTGAGAAATAGGGACCTTATTACTGATTCACAGCAACTAAGGGCTGCCCGTTTTCTCTTTCAGAAATTTAGCTGCCTTATCTATGGCTCACTTAGTGAACAGTAAATTAGGTACTAGTTTACTGGTATACAGAAATAATTACCATTTGAGAATTCAATGCAAAAATAAAAAAAACACTAAAGTGAGTTTCCTGAGGTAAATGTGAGCCTTAAAGAACAGAGTGCAATCTACAGAATCAGAGCAATTTATCTTGGGAAGCAGCACAGTATCTCCAAGTCTAGACTTTACCAAGCACACATTTATGCAAAGAAATAAACGACATTGCTGAAGTAAGAGACACGTTGACAGTTGAGAATACTGATTCCAAAGGAGCCATTAAAGAGGAACGGAGGAACAAAAGGATGGTATATTTTAAAGTTCTTAGGTAGGTTGGCGATTAATTTCAAAAACCTCCAGGGATTTCTAACAAGTTTTTAAAGTGTTCATTCTTGGTGACTCAGATGCAGAAGAAATGGCTTTTCTTGAATAACAGCTGTTCAAACTTCTTGTTCTTTTTTGAAAAAACAAGATTCTGTATAAAAATTTTTTAGCCATTGAAATTATTCTGCTAGTTGTTACTCTCACTGATGTATTGTGCAATCCTAACTGGCTGAAGAATTTTAATAAGGTTGAACTAAAAAAATATACATTTGTACCAAGAATTTAACGCACAGAGGTCTGTAAAATTTTATATGAAGTTACTTTTCATTGCAGATCAGGCTTCATTTCATTACTTCTTGACATTCTACTCAGAATTATGGAAATCAGAAAAATGCTAGGACCCTGAACCTTTAACTTTCTTTTTTCTTTTCCATAAATGAAGTAGTACATGGCCATCCTTAGCATGAGTAATCAAGGTGCTGGGAACTGAGCAAGACCTAAGAATCAAGACCAGGCTAAATGTCAACAAGTCACTCATTACATAAGGATGTGAATGGAAGAACTAGAGAACCCTGTCTGCTGTAACTGCTCATCTGCACAATGTAGCTGAATGAGGTGACCCATCTAGTGTTTAATGACAGAGATGAAAACTGGCACCGGTTTTTACACAGGGCCACATACCCAAGTGAGCCATCATGTCAACGTGGGCTGACACCACCATGCCCGGTTCTTCATTCATATGACTCCTAAGTTCTGCCACAAGAACAGATCTATGTTTGTTACTTTAGGCATGATGAAGGCCGACAGCAAAATTAAAGCCCTGAAGGACTTTGGCCTGAGTTTTACAGGCCCAGAAGCTAGTTAAAATGAAAAGGCAAGAGGAAAATCCCACAAAAAATCATACCTCATATCTCAATTTTACTAAGAAAAAAAAGCATCTTTAATATCAAAACGAAAACTCTTACTAAAAAACAATGCTCTGGTTTCCTGACAACGAGCTCAGTGCTGCCCAAGGGCAGCGACACAAAGAGAAGCTGCTCTGGAGAAGGGAAGGGTTTAGAAGGCTGCAGTGGGTTTGAATTAAATGAAAGTGGTTTTTCTTCTCAGGTAGGGTAATGCGAATGCTACTTGGCAATCAATATGGGATAGCTGTTTAAAATTCACTGATGGCAAAGTTTCATATACTTTAAAGCCCCAATTAGTGCTGCTTGGTCACAGCTAAAAATCTGAGTAACATGAGAGCAATGGTGTAACGCGCCACGCGGTGACACTCTTCTGTGAGCTCTGGAAGGAAGGCCGGTCCTGACGCTTGGTCTTCATCCATCTCTTGGATACTGAGAAAGAGATGATAGCAAGAGAATGGATTTCTCTACATGAAATTAATTTTCATAATCTGCAGCTTAAAAGTATTACCGATCAGAAATTTGGAACCTAAACAAAAGTAACAGATTCTTCCCACACAGGCCTTAAGATCTCTCCGTCCACCACCCAAAGGACCTATACTTGTCTCTGGTCTACCAGGCCCCGGCAAAGGCTGCACAGGAGAGAGGAGGCAACAGCCAGAAGGCGGGGATTCAAGAAGAGAGCCGTGGTGGCAGATGTGGTGCCTCAGGAGACAAGGCAGGAACGGAAGAGGGAAGGGGAGCGCACACTGACGAGGAAGCCAAGGGAGGCCCCCGGCTGACACGCATCCCTGCCTCTCCCACCCGTCTTGGCAAATGCTGCTGCAACAAGGAAAGGCATAAGCCTCCTGTGGGGGCTCTCCTAGGGCATCAGACACGCCCGAACCAGGCAGGTCATGCCCTCTGGGGATGTGTGCACAATCCAGTTTGACCTGCAGGCATTTCTGTCTTTGGATCTGACTCCTGACTCCTAGGTGAAGATGCCCCCACAGCTACCAGCACTCCCACGGCCAGGGAAAGGCCTCAGATCCAGGGGCAGGTCTAGCAGCAGCCAGTCTACCAGAACCTGCAGCTACCGCCGCCTCTACTCTCAGGACTGGCTGGTCTCTCCCCCGGTGATGGAGAAGGGGCACAGAGTGAACGTCAAAAAAGGGCCACTCAGCTCAGGATTGCATCACCTTGTTTCACTTCCGAAGGGCTGCCAAGAGTTCATTCATTCATTAAGCAGACTGATGCTTCAAACATCACCTAAGAAACCTATTATAAAGGGGCAACTTGCTTGCAAGGTCACCACACTTTCAGGGGTTCTGCTATGTTTGCTTCCATTTTTGTTTTTTTTCCTCTGATGATGAATGTTTTTTAATAAAGAAAAAGCAAAAGGATCCTCCTATCCTTCTTCCAGAAACTTCGTGGACTTTCCTGAGCAAAGTGCCTAAGCGATGCTATACTGACAGAGCTTACCAACTCATGAGAAAAAAAAAAAATTCTATCTTCATTCAGGAATAGAAAATGAACGATAGTGTATAAGTGACACTCGGTTCTCTTCATTTTGTCTCTCTGCAAAATGTCTGTGACATGGAAACAGGCACCCAAATTACTGATTTACAAATGACAGCATGTGAGTGAAAAGGGCTGTTAAGAATTTTGTGGAGGAAAATCTCATGTTGGCTACTTTACCACCAGAGAAAGTCTGTTTGGACTCGAGGCCTACACCTGTCTTTTTTTCCTATTTTCTACTTTATGTTTTTCAGGAGGGTTGTTCGGGCATTCACAACGACTTTGAAGGCATCTTCACTACCAGGTGCTACACATTTGTCAGGGTGAAGCAGCACAGCAAGTTTCCGATATGCTTTATTGACTTCATCCCTGCAAAGAGAAAGCAGAGCTCTCTGTCAGTAGGGAGGTCAGCCCCCACCCTCTGCCCACTGCATTTCAGCTGCTTGGATAACAGAACACCTCTTGGAGTAAGCATATCTGAAATTATCGTGACCCCTTCTCAAAGGTGAGACTAAAGGACTGGGAAACAAACAATGGACAAATAATATGTAACATTCAAGTAGAAACACAGACAATACAAAGTGAGTATACAAACATGATGAACTGAAAACAGACAGTGTTTAGCGCCTCACAGGCATTTGGCACTCGGCAAATTACTGCTGATGGAAGTGATGAGGACACGAGGCCATAAGGGCAGGGCCCCCTGGAGGAGGACTCTGCAAGAAGATGGGGTTCAGGAATTGATCCAGTGATGGGAAATGCAGAGCAGCAGGGAGAGAACTGGCAGAGGCCAGAGAGGGAACGGAGACCCGGCATGTAGTTCCAGAAAGAAACAGCAGATAAAGTCAGCCAGGGAGCAGGGTCAGTAAGGGAAAGGCCAAAACAACAACAAAAAAAGCTGAATTTGATACACAATAGTAAAAGTAATATTAGTTGCTCAGTTGTGTCCGACTCTTTGTGACCCTATGGCCTGTAGCCCACCAGGCTCCTCTGTCCGTGGAATTCTCCAGGGAAGAATACTGAGTGGGTGGCCGTTCCCTTCTTCAGGGGATCTTCCCCACCCAGGGAAGGAACCCAAGTCTCTTGCATCTCTTGCATGGGCAGGCAGATTCTTTACCACTGTGCCACCTGGGAAGTCCCAAAAGCCACCAATTAACTTTATGCTACAAGGTCATCTGAATTTCTCAGGTGTTTAAAGCATCCTTAGTAATGCCTCTCAAGTCAAGGGTGACCAATAACTGTCTCCCTGTTCCCATCCCCTTTTCTCTTCTGAACCTGAAGACATGCTATGAGACCAAAATGGAGAAGAGATGCTTAATGTTGTTGATGCTGATAAGGCAGTTTTGAGATGTACTTTTTTCTTTTCTGGGAATCAAGGTGAAAAAGTAGAAAGGGAGAAGCATAGGGAGCAAAGCTATGGTGCACAATAAAAAGATCTGAGAACTCCAATAATATGCATAGTAACAGTATTATTATAGAGTTAAAAGTGAGATAACAATTGAGAGTTCTTAGGAGAGTAGATTCCAAAACTTCTAATCACAAGGAAAAAACATTTTTTCTTTATCTCTATGAGATGATGGATGTTCACTAAACTTTTTTCAGTAATTGTTTCACGATGTATGTAAGTTAAATCATCATGCTATACACCTTAACCTTATACAGTGTTATATGTCAATTATATTTCAATAAGACTGGGGGAAAAGTTACATAATCGTACTAGGTAATGATTTATTTCTTTCATGAAGAGTAGTGATTGTATTTCTTTTTCTCCAAAATAATTATTACCCCTCATCCAAGGTAAGGAGCAGCAGCTGTGCTTTGCTGGAGCAGCNCAAAAAAAAAAAAAAGATGGGCAGATATCTGTTGCCTTGTGAAGCTGGCTTCCATGCATCCCCAAAGTGCCTGAATCTCGGCAAGGTGGCTATTTCAGAAGCACCTCTACCTGGTTTCTAAGACCTGGCTTCCAGGGCAACAATGGCAAGAGACTAGATCCTTTTACCCTCTGAGGATGTGCTGCCTGATGAGAAGGCAGGAAGTGGGAAGAAGTGGGGAATTTGCTATGATTAATTTTAGCTCCTGGATGTAATACATCAGAACCATGGTTTTCTAGACTGTTGGGAGGCGGCATTAACTAGATCTTCCTTTCCTTTAGTTAACTTGCTTACAGATCAAGAGGTTAAAGCTTCCTCTGCCTGTCATTAGCAGAACATTTGTTTCCAGTGTTACTGGGTGAAGGGTTTGGGTGTTTCTCCCCCAAGATCTCTCCAAAGACACTGCCCCAGGAGTCCTGTGGAAGGAGGCCACCAGTCACACAACAACACACATGCTGCTCCTTTGCACTTGAAGCACACTGCTGCCCATCCTAGAATGAACATCTTAGTGCTATCACAAACATTTTCCCTTTCTGCAGGTTTTTTTTTTTTTTTCCCTTGAGGCAGGAGAAAGAGACCCTCTCATTATTTATCTTGAGTGTTTGATAGGCCTCCTTTGAGAAGGTCATTGTCTGCAACAGTAAAATAATCATGGGATTTCTGGAGAAGCTAGCAAAAGAAAAATGATTCATTATTTCAAGAATTATTTTGCCTTCAGTCCCCAAAATGGATGAAGGCTTCTAACAACATGTAAGAGAGAGTAGGGCTTAGGTTGCATTTTAAACGGAGAAGAAGTTCAAACATTACATTTTTAGCTCTGCTGTAATATAACTGGGGTCAAGGCAGACCATCTGTTACCCCCATGGTCTTCTGGATGCTGTTGTACTATTCCCTTTGCAAAGGAGGCCTGCCTGCCCTCCTTCCCATCTCATCAGTTTGAGCTAATGAGATTGGAAGAAGTTTTTTTAGATTCTATTCAAACAGCTCCCCCTCACTCTGGTCCCTTTCGGAATGTCAGAACAGATAGTATACCTATCTATATGGGCTCAGCTCGGCCTTCTGTGTCTTGCTGTGTCACACAAAATTGTGTTTCTTCAGAGCACAGTGTATTTTGCTGATGGTGGATAGGGTGGTTATGTAGCTATTTAACTGCGAAGGATAGTGTAATCAAATAGACCGAAAGGTATTTTAGAACCCAACTTATACATGTCTGGTACCAAGACACCTATTGTGTTGTGTTATTTTTGAAATAAAATTTGTTTGGCATCAGTGCCAGCCAGATACCCAGAATGAGGCAGCTTGACTGATAAAGATACTGACTTTTAAAATGAAAACTGGAGAAGCTAAGCAATCAATATGACCTTGACTACTCATAAGCCAAATATGGAAATGATGCTAAGACCCTGTGAGCTCCTTTGCCTGACAGAAAGGCTTGAAATAATATTTTAAGAAAATCAAAAGCAGCCATCTCTTGGACCTTCTTTCCAGATTAGATCTGAAATGAAAGACCCTGAGTTACACAATTAACTATTGATTTTTGTTGATCCATCTTTAATTCTCATAGCAATCGAGTTGTGTTTACATAGTCGTGGTGGGCAGGCATACTTCACTTGGAGCAAGGCGCCTTTCAGTTCTACATTAATTTAAACATTACATTGTTCTGGGCATGTGAGACAAAAATAAAGTTTGTTTTTATTGTAGTGGATCGGTGACGTAAACCTTGTAAGGTTAAGCCAGCCTAGGTGGTTCGTGAAGAGAATCCCTTTTATAAAGCAAGAGTCAGTTTGTCAATTGAATATATTACTGGTGGCAGGGAGAGAATAAAAAAGCACCTGGATGCTGCAGGGTACTGGAATGTTGTCCAAAGTTGGCTGCAATTTAATCTCCTTACAGTTTCATTTCTTGATTTCACATACTCAGTAATATTTGTGGGTTTATCACCCAGATAGTCTTATTGATGTCTCTAAGAATGTCATCACTGTCCTGTTTACACTTTCACTTAAAAGCACCAAAACACATCACCCAGCTTCCCCTGTCTTCAGGAGATAGAAATCTGAATTTAAGCAGCTTTCTGGGACTGGCTCAGGCCAGGAGAGACTGCACTTGCTCGTTGAAGGACACACTTAATAAAAGGGTAGAGTCAGTGTTGGTGCCATTTATCACAGGCCTGATCTTTTCAATAACATCACACCCCAAGATACAAGCTTATTGTCTCGGCTCTTGCTCCTGAATTTCCAGGATGCGATGGCAGCTTCTGCTTCACCCAGCCACAGGCCAGGCCCACCTGGAGGCACAGAAGGCAGCCCAGGATGCTCAGCAGAGCTGCCCGACCAGGATGGCTGAGGGATGTGAGTCCACTGGTCTCTGCTCTTGCCAGAGAAGGGAAATTGCTTTTGCCGAAGCAGATGGTAGTCAGGCATCCATTAATCTAAGGGCCATCCTGGTTTTTATGAGGCTATCATGGAATCCCAGAAACCACGAGGTTCAGTGGTAAAGAACTTGCCTGCCAGTGTAGGAGACTCGGATTTGATCCCTGAGTCAGGTAGATCCCCGAGTCAGGTAGATCCCCTGGAGAAGGAAATGGCAATCTACTCCAGTATTCTTGCCTGGAACATTTCATGGACAGAGGACCGTGATGGGCTACAGTCAATGAGGTCACAAAAGAGTCAGACATGATTTAGTGACTACGCAACAGCAGTGCTTCTGCTAGTGTGTCCAGGACGGGAAAGCAGTGTGGCTTTCACAGCCCAGATGAACATCAGAAGTGATCTTATTTTACCTGCCTCTTCATCGTGGAAAAGTAGACATTATGAAAACTCAGACAAGTCTATGAGCTCTAAAATGGAATTATGTATGGAAAACAGACCCGATAGTGAGTTTGTTCATTGATACGCAGTCAATAGCAACTCCATCATGTAAGCTACTGGGTCATAATCTGAAGAAGAAAGAAAAACCAAATTTAATGCCTGGCCTCCAGAAGTGTGTCATCTAATTTAGAAACAGGACGTGGATGTGAAAAGAAACTATATAATAGAGTAAATATAAGTTCAAGATTGAAATGGGTAATTTGGCCACTTAGGCCAGGTACTCATAGAAAGACCCCTGTGGATGAGGTATTATAGAAACAAAATCAGCAGATGTGAATAAAAAAGAGAGGAAAAGATCAAGTTATAAAATGTCAGTCAGTCGATTCAGTCAGTTCAGTTGCTCAGTCGTGTCCGACTCTTTGCGACCCCATGAATCACAGCATGCCAGGCCTCCCTGTGCATCACCATCTCCCAGAGTTCACTCAGACTCACGTGCATCGAGTCCATGATGCCATCCAGCCATCTCATCCTCGGTCATCCCCTTCTCCTCCTGCCCCCAATCCCTCCCAGCATCAGAGTCACCTAATGACCTGGGGAGTTCCTCTTTTGGTACCCTATCATTTTGCCTTTTCATACTGTTCATGGGGTTCTCAAGGCAAGACTACTGAAGTGGCTTGCCATTCCCTTCTCCAGTGGACCACGTTCTGTCAGACCTCTCCACCATGACCCTCCCATCTTGGGTTGCCCTGCGGGCATGGCTTGGTTTCACTGAGTTAGACTGGTCCTAGTGTGATTAGAATGACAATGTAGTTAGTATTAAAAATAATATGGAATTAGAGAAAAAGAGAAAAAAATGCAACTTAAACTTGTTAAATTTAGGAGATAACTAGACCCAGAAAGATTAAGAAAGGTGAATGTAAATAGTTATTAGTTAACCTATGGAAAACATTGGCTTGAATGATCTTAAAGACTAAAAATGGGAAAAGATCAAAAGAAGATAAGCAAGTTAAGGAATTATTTAAAAATTAGGATTAAGGTAAAGGGATACAGTTAGAACTTCGAGTTTGTCAGGATATTTGTGTTCTAAATGCCATTATCAGACAAAATCAGTGTTACTTGCTCAGTTATGTCCAACTGTTTGCAATCCCATGGACTGTAGCCTTCCAGGCTCCTCTGGCCATGGAATTCTCCAGGCAGGAATACTGGAATAGGTTGCCATTTCATTCTCCAGGGGGGATCTTCCTGACCCAGGGATCAAACCTGGGTCTCCCACATGGCAGGCAGATTCTTAACATCTGAGCCAGGAAAGCACATAAGACCAAATACTAGGCTGGATAGCCTAGTCGAACAGTTCTCAGGGATTCATCTAATATATCTGAAGTTTTGTTCTCTCATATTAAAAAATCTTTAGCATCAGATTAAAAAATCTTTAGCATGCTCATTCCATGTGAACAGTAACTTTGTCTCATACACCTCCAATATCTCCAGTATTTAGAGTACTACCAGTACATGAAAGGTGCTCAACAAATATCTCTTGAATGAATAAATGACGTTGCAGGAGCAGCATAATCCCTACTTAAATATTTAGTAAATCCAGGTCCAGACTTGATGTAGGGATTATCACTACTGTGTTGTGGCAGAGCAAAGGATGGAACCTAGAACAAATGTGGATTCCCACTGGCATTCTCCCACCTAGCACATCCTTCCATTCTAGAACCCCTGGTGCTTACTGGGTAATGAGGAATGAGAGCATCTTACAATTGTGTGCAACACACAATATACAGCTTAATGTTTCTAAGTCTTTAGAACAATTCTCATCAAGAAATCTTCTCTTGAGAAAAAGGATCAGTAAATTGGTACTGATTCTGAGTTGTTCTGACACTCAGGATTTGATATGTCAAATATCCTTGGGAAATTATCTAAAGCAAAGGCTGACGGGCCCTAGAACTGAAATATAAATTGCACCGGGGAGATGAGTAGCTTAAACCTAAGTAGAGGTAACACTCTTCCACCCACAAATATCAGTGTGTCCCTGGGTGACCTTAGTGCTCAGTCTCACTGGATTCCATGGCTATTGCAAACCACCTAAATCGATTGTGTGCCCCAGCGCACTATGACTCCCAGATGGTCTACCAACTTGTGTTAGAAATAATTCCAGGTTGCCTAATTATTTGCAGGCTAATGAGTAATGCAAAATGCAGAATGTTTTCCCCTAGTTTTAACTCTCAGCATTTTCGTTGTTGTTCAGCCACCAAGTTTTCTCTGACTCTTTGCAACTCACAGACGCGGCACGACTGGCCTCCCTGTCCCTCACTATCTCCCGGAGTTTGCCCAAGTTCGTGTCCATTCAGTCGGTGATGCCATCCAACCATCTCCTCCTCTGTTGCCGCCTTCTCCTGCTGCCCTCAACCTTTCCCAGCATCAGGGTCTTTTCAATGAATTGGCTCTTTGCATCAGGTGGCTGGAGGGCTGGAGCGTGAGCTTCAGCATCAGTCCTTCCAATACTTCATAATAAAAACTGGGTGAATGCACTTTCAGGTGCATTTTTATGATGTCTGTGATGATGGTGGTTTTGGAGATGTTTCTTTGGAAGGAGAACATCGATGAAAAAAAATATAACCTTTTTTTAATGCTCCTCTGATTCCCACCCCCCCAAAATTTTTTTTTCTTTTTTTTTTTTTTTTTTAAAGAT
>SJYV01031857.1:0-12073 GCA_006410875.1 Neotragus pygmaeus | reverse complement strand
TTTTTTTTCTTTTTTTTTTTGTCTTGAAAGAGTAGCTCAAACTCTTATTACTCCAAGGTGAAAACAAAGTATCATTCTTCTGGAATACACAACTGGTGCCTTCATGCTGTATTTTCCTCTGACAAAGTTCATGGGCTCTTTACAAATACACTGACATCTAAGCCAGTCATGGCCCAGCTCACTGGACAAATATGTATACTGTTTAAGACATAAAATGATGGAAAGGTTAGTCAGAGAAAAAAGTCTAATCAATCTTTTAAGGCAAGTGAGTAGCATATAAATTAATTTTTATCCATAATGGTGCCTATAAGTGAAAGGCCAGAGGTTTGATGCCCTCTCTCTCTTCAGCTGGAATCATTAACCTGACACTAAGTTAAACAGATTCAGAAGTTCCAATCCAGAACCTGCTCAATGTTCATTCCCAAATAAACATTTTAGTTAATAGTATTGTCCTGAAAGAAGAAAAATAAATCTAACAACATGGCTAAGCATGTTCTGTTTGGTTAATTATACAAACTGCTATCAATGAGCTGGCTTATTTCCCAACTCTCAAGAAGTCACTATGAAACAGGGCAAATTTCACTTTTGGAGAAACTGACCAATAGTGAGCATCAAATCTGATATATTAATTCAGGTGATTAAACTGTATTTTAAATTAAATTTGTGGATCTACCTACCTCCTAGATAACACACATCAAAAAATACAAGGTTTCAAATGGGCATTTCAAGTCAGGGCACTAATGTTAGAGAAATCACGAATGTGTCCTTTGCATGTTGATAATAATCATTTTGCCCAAACGTGTGATTATATGCTTTTCTTTTTCCCAGATGCCTTTCTCTGCCATAGAAAAAGTTTGTGATTTTCTCTATGTTCCTTTTTTTCTCTCCCCACTGAGGGACCTTTTCTTCCCTATTTTCCATGTATGGGAACATTTCCCATCTCTTTGATGAAATAACTTCACTTTCCTACCATCCTTTTGATCTGGTCTCTAAAAGTCCTTGGCAGCCACTGTTTATCTCCAAGCCGAGTTCTTTTCTTTTCCACAAGATATATTATTTTCTAACAACCCTAAAGCTTACTACTGCACTTCTCTTTGCTTGCTATTTTCTTTTTTCCCCAAAAAAAGTAAGCTCATTTTTCCTCTCTGAGTTCAGGGATTCTAACAGGGGTCACTGGAAGTCATTGATCATGATAAAGAACAGTGATACAGTTAATACTATACTCATAAAAGCACATCTCAGCTGAAAATTACTCTTTCACTTAATAAAACCAGTTTGCCCTGGGGATACCGAAGATTCTTCAGGACCCCAGTAAGGAAACAGAGTGCCCCCAGGTGCTGAATCATATCTCCTGGTGTTGGGTGGGTGGAGAGAATGGTTCTTGAATACTGATCTGGCACATTAATTTTTCCAAAGGGCAAGAGAAGAGTAATGTGTCCAGTTGAGGTAACAGAGGGAACTGAACTCCGAGAGAAAGTAATTATCCAAGTTGGAGTTTGACCAGGTTAACCGGGTCAATGCCACCACTCTCAAGAAGAGTCTGGAGGGTCTTCCGTGTTCACCAAAGGTCACTGTCTATTTTTACCTCTCATTCAGAAAGCAGCTCCACCAGGAATACAGTAAGAGGTGGTATTAAAGAAGAGATTAACTGTGCCTCTGAGAAAAATGACTTGAGCTGAAAGGTTTCCCTTGAGGTTGGCCTGCCCCCAGCAAACATCACTTAACAGAGACTTTGAATGTGCACAAATCTTCAACTAAGAGACCCAGTATTAAAATACCTCCTCCCCATTCCCACAAGAATGTAACATATAATCATCTTCCTAGTGCCCAAGATTTGCTCATCAGGAAAGGGATAGGGGAAATCACACCTTCCACTTCAACTCGCAGCTCAGGATTAGCCAGCCCATCTCCTCTGTTTGATCCATCACCTGTTTATCACATCTGCTAAATCACCTCCCTCCTACTGCTTCACCCATGGAAAATGCTCTCTGCCCAGACCAACTCTCTGCAGTCTCCAAATTTTTCATCTTGGCCCCAGCGCACATATGATTCTTTAGTTAAAACCTGCATCAGCACACATAATGAGAAATGTGGGGTGATGGTAGGGCCATGGCCGTGACACTTCTTCCCAATTTTGAGAACATGTTTCTTTCCATGTGGAAGGAGTTCTCAAGGATAACATTACTAATGTCTCTAACCTCCATTCATTCACTTCTCCTCAGGAGAAGGAGGAATAGCTTGTTTAAATAACAAAGTAACAGATGCACATTTCTATATATAAAATATTTTTGCTTTTTTTTGCCAAGTCGCTTCAGTTGTGTCTGACTCTTTGTAACCCTATGGACTGTAGCCTGCCAGGCTCCTCTGTCCATGGGATTCTTCAGGCAAGAATACTGAAGTGTGTTGCCATGCCCTCCTCATAAAATAGACAAACAACCAGGATATATAGCCTGGGGAACTCTACTCAATAGTCTGTAATAACCTATGTGAGAAAAGAATCTGAAAAAGAATAGAGATATTGTGTATATATATATATATATATATATATGTCACTTTGCAATACACTTGAAACTAATGCCACATTGTAAATTAACTGTACTTAATAGCAAGTTTAGGAAGGGAACAGGGAAATTTAAGTCCACCTCCCTCTCTCTGCTTCCTTCCTCTCAAGTCATGCTGGCTGTTAGAAGCGCATGTTCTAATCTGTTCCCTTCATGCTGTAGGTTTTAGAAGAAGTCACTTGCCCCCAGCCCAGAGCTACCAGTTACTAAGCCCGTCTACTTCTAGGGCCACTGCTAAGAAACTCACTTCTCTAAAGATAAAACCTCACTCTGCTCAGAGGCTTTCTCAATAATAAAGCTGGTATTTTTGCCTTCCATCAGCCTTTTTTTTTTTAAATTTTGTCTCTTCAGTTCATTCAGAACTAAAGGTGGGGAAGATAATTATTTATTGTATCACCTGAAATTCCAATAATAGATGCATAGCAGATGTACAGTTAAGAATATTTTAGAGTCTTGGAGTTTTATTGAATGGGAAGATCCTTTAAAATTTTTTTAAAGAAACTAAGGTTCAACGGGGCCACACAGCTAGTTAGTACAATACCAGGATATGAACACTGGTTTCCAAATACCCAGCCTTGTGTGGTAACCCAAGTTTCACACAGAACCCACCCAAGATCTGTGGTCAGGCTTTTCCTACTTGAGTCCTGACTCCCTATTTTATTAACCATGTGTATGTGGCTAAGTATTTCAACCTCTCTACTCTCTGTCTCCCCATGTGTTTATTTTTTTTTAATTTAAATTTATTTATTTTACTTAGAGGCTAATTACAATATTGTATTGGTTTTGCTATATATCAACATCAATCCATCACGGGTGTACACGTGTTCCCCATCCTGAACCCCCCTCCTCCTCCCTCCCTGTACCATCCCTCTGGGTCATCCCAGTGCACCAGCCCCAAGCATCCAGTATCCTGTATCAAACCTGGACTGGCGATTCGTTTCTTATATGATATTATACATGTTTCAATGCCATTCTCCCAAATCATCCCACCCTCTCCCTCTCCCACAGAGTCCAAAAGTCTGTTCTGTACATCTGTGTCTCTTTTGCTGTCTCGCATACAGGGTTATCGTTACCATCTTTCTAAATTCCACATATGTGCGTTAGTATACTGTACTGGTGTGTTTTTTTTTTCTGGCTTACTTCACTCGGTATAATAGGATAAATAGTGCTGTCTCATAGGGTGAGTATAAGAATTAAATGAGATAATTCATGCACCGCAGAGAACCCAGTACCTGACACATAGTAAAACACAAGGCGATGGCACCCCACTCCAGTACTCTTGCCTAGAAATCCCATGGACGAGGAGCCTGGTAGACTGCAGTCCATGGGGTCGCTAAGAGTCGGACACGACTGAGCGACTTCACTTTCACTTCTCACTTTCATGCATTGGAGAAGGAAATGGCAACCCACTCCAGTGTTCTTGCCTGGAGAATCCCAGGGATGGCGGAGCCTGGTGGGCTGCCGTCTATGGGGCCGCACAGAGTCAAACACGACTGAAGCGACTTAGCAGTAGCAGCAGTATATGTAGCTATTATTCTCTTACCATATGTCTTGTTGGACTGATTGTCAGTGAATCATTATGGCAATAGAGAAATGAGAAATCTGTTGAGAAAGGTACTGTTTAATTTGTTCTAAAAGCTCTAGTCCTCTTGGCAAATATTAGTGCCCAGCTGAGGAATGATGCTGTGTTTGAATTCCACAAGTAGCGCTGAATCTCCTCCTGACACTTCACAGTAGACATGTTAACCAATATTTTCAATACATAATCAACAGACGGAAACTTACTCGAAATAATAACACAGTAGCCTTCATCATAGGACACTAATCCATTGTGCTATTTCATGAATTTGCTACTTATTTCTCCTTGGCTCTGGGCTGAGTTTCTGACTGTACATGGATAACATGTCTCTCTCTGAAGCTGACCTCATCATACATATATTTATTCCAGTTTATCACTTGAACATTTCTGCATAACTCTGTACATTCTCCCCATCTTTTCCTCATGAAAAGGGGACATGTCACCTTCTATTTTATTCTTCCTTATGTTCAGGTTGTTGGTTTTAGGCAGACTCTCTACTTTACGATTATTGTTGACTATTGGGGGTGGGGGAAAATGATATGTGTTTCCATTTTGAAAATCAGGAAACCAAGTTTCCAGGTCTAATTTCACCTGTATTTGAATTTGTATGAACCACAGTTTCCGTAAATACTCCATGTAAAATACAGCTGACACCAGCCTCCCTCCCCTTCCAGGCTGATGTAAGAGCAAAGTGAGATCATAGATAGGAAAGCTCTTTGGAAATAAAAGCTACTCATTATTTATAGCTCACGGTAGTGCTCGTCATTCAGTTGTGTTCGATTCTTTGCGACCCCTCTGTCCCTGGAATTCTTTGAACCTCTTGAGATAGGCATAGCTCTATGTTTCTGTGTTTAAGTGATTCTGTCCATTACGGAATCTAAAAAGGCAAGAGACAAGACTATCTGGGCAACTACTAGACCCAAGAGAGACTATGGAATATCTACAGATGTGGTAGTGGCACATGAAATGGAAACTTCTTGGAATGCCCTCCTTCTTACTTGCTGCTGCTGCTAAGTCACTTCAGGCGTGTCCGACTCTGTGCGACCCCATAGATGGCAGCCCACCAGGCTCCGCCATCCCTGGGATTCTCCAGGCAAGAACACTGGAGTGGGTTGCCATTTCCTTCTCCAGCACATGAAAGTGAAAAGTGAAAGTGAAGTTGCTCAGTCGTGTCCGACTCTTCCTGACCCCATGGACTGCAGCCCACCAGGCTCCTCCACCCATGGGATTTTCCAGGCAAGAGTACTGGAGTGGGGTGCCATTGCCTTCTTTCTTACTATACTTCAAAAGCATTCCAAGAGCCCCCTCTTCTATGAAACTCTCTCTGAGAATCAGGACCACATGATTATTCACCTAGTAGATTGATTTGATTGATTGACTATTTGACTAAAAGGAATCAAATTAGTTAAGGGATAATTACCAAGGGATTTCTGGAGAATATGACACTATCTACTTTGTGCTTGAATTATTGTTAATAATGTCATTACACAAAGGACAGGAAAATATTTAGGAATAAGCAAAACTATTTATTTTAAACTTGAAAATATATTCTCACCCATTTTAGCCCAACTTTTGTTCCCAAGTACAGTGAAAAGCCCCACCAAAAAGTGAACTGTACAACTGTTGCCACCTATAGGTGGCAAGTGTAGTATATTAATTTTATGGTAATTTCTATAAAGCACACGCTACAAAGGAAATGAGTGTTACGTGGAACCCAGGCAGTCTTCATCAGGAATCTTTACTAGATTTGTTAATACTATCACTGTTGTTGTGTGATTCTTATTTCTTATTCTTATTTTTATGCCCCCCTTAAAGGTAATATGGGCTGATATATGTGAAGTTCTTTTCCGGGATAGGTTAAGAGCTTGGACTCTGCAGGCAGACTGCCTGAGTCCAAATCCAGATCCCACCAGGTATGCTCCATAACCTTAAACAAGTTCCTTTCTCTAGCCTTGATTGCTTGTAAACGGAGAGAACAATGATACCTTACGCCATAGTACTGATGGGAGAATGAAAACAGATAATCCATGCCATGTCCTTAGCCAAGTGTCTGTGCAGAGCAGGCGCTTGATTGGTGTTGCTGTTGTTGTTCAGTTGCTCAGTTTTGCCCCACTATTTGCGACCCGTGGACTGTAGCACGTCAGGCCTCTGTCCTCCGTCTCCCGGAGCCTGCTTAAACTCAGGTCCATTGATTCCGTGAGGTGATACCATCCAGCCATCTCGTACTCTGTCATCCCCTTCTCCTCCTGCCTTAAGTCTTTGCACGATCAGGGGCACTTAATTGAATACGGTTATTACCATGATTAGTTTTCAAAGCACCTTCACATACATTTGTTACCAATGGATGTGCACTATTGTTACCGAAATGGAAGTCCAGCTGCTCACTCCTCCAAAGCCAGTAAAGAGGCAAGCCTGGTGGAAAGGATAGTTTGCTTTATTTTGGAGACCAGCAGCCTACAGAGGATGAGGGGGGCAGCTGTGGCAGACTCCTGTCCATAGGCCAGCTCCATCCCACTCCCCCACCCCTACAGACCATTGGTGAGCTAAAGCATTTATAGGCTGAGGGAGGGGCTACATGCAGAATCAACACAGGCAGCTCTGACAGGCATTTTGAAATTGGTCGTGGGGTGGTCTTATAAGCATCATCTTGATTGTTTTATGTACAGTCAGTCTTCAGTTCCCGGGTCAGTTTGTTCCCATTTCTTGAAGCCAATTTATGTCGTGGCTAGAGTCTAGTCATCATGCAGTTAACTTCTTCCACCAAATAGGTATACAGTATCTATAAGTCAGCTCGGATATGGCTGTATCATATGGCTCAGGATATTATCTATAGCCCTTGAGAAAGAACTAAAGGCCTTTAACTTTGCTTACTGACTAAATGATTATTGTTTTGCCTTGTTTGATTGTTTTCCTTTGCTTCTGTATTTTCTCACTTCTTTAATTAAACTTATCCTTTGGCTAAAATGTTTCTACAGACAAAAGACAGGTGGAGGACATTGGGGAGGGGAGTTTGGACCAAAGGGTCCTGCTCTGTTTCACTAATTTGTTACCATTCAACAAATTCATCCTAAGCACAGTCCTGTTGGACCTCAATCCCTCCTTATGTTTTAAGTTTAAATGTTTTGTGACTTCAAAATGAACATACCTGAGATCTGACAAAACAATGTTGAGGCTGGCTGGGTATACTTCTAATTTAAGGAAGGAAAGTAAGCTACTTCATTGTTTTTATTCTTAGCTGGCAGGACTACTGGAGAAACCAAAGCCAACAGCTGAAACTCTGCTGATGCTAGAGAAAGTTGAATCCATCTTCCAGTCTCCATCGAGAATCTATTGATGATTAACATTGGGCTAGATTTTTAGGTTGGAAACTGGTGAGAGAAGGAGTAAGAGGGGGTCAGCTATTACCTATAAAACAAAATCACTAGCTCAGGAGTTCAAACACTGCAGATTACTTACTTGACGTATGCAGTTGGAGTTTTGTTGTTTTGTTTTTTTCTTAATCTAAGCAAATAATTAAAATTAGAGAACTTTAAATACAAGTGAATATTGTGGCCTTAACTTTAAAATCAAAGATCTGGATCAAATCTGGACTCATGTTTCTGCACAGCAGCAATGAACTAGATCTGAGTAGCTGCTCCTGCCTTTACCTGAGGCCCATGCTCATGAGCAGTCCCCAGGCCCTACAGCTCCCCACGCCAAGGTCGAATGCCAGTGGGTCCTCACCGTCACTCTTGCACTGATGATGTTCTTACAGTCCAGAATATTTGGCACCTACCCCTCATCAAAACTGAAAACAGAAGGAAGACTGGGAAGGCATGTGATTTTATAGTGGGCCATTCCTTTATTTCCATTGCCTCCTTGGCCAGTGTAGGCTTTTGTCATAATTAATTGAAAGAACCAAACCTACAAGTAGGAAACATTTAGAAAACAAGATGCACTGTTTTTGTCCCATAAACAGTGAGTGTCTTCATGTAAATAACCCTTTCCTTGTTGCTTAGTCATTAAGTTGTGTCTGACTCTTTTGCAACCCCATGGACTGTACAGACTCCTCTGTCCATAGGATTTTCAGGCAAGAATACTGGAGTGGGTTTCTATGTCCTTCTCCAGGGGATCTTCTCAACCCAGGCCTCAAACCTGAGTCTCCTGCATTGCAGGCAGATTCTTTACTGTCTGAGCCACTAGGGAAGCCTGCAATTTTATTCAGCTATATATCCTCAGCACCAAAATCTTCCACCTGCCTCATGATAGCTTCTCTAGTGAGTGTTTATTGAATGAATTTGAGATCCACAATAACCAGAAATAGGCAAGAAAAAGAATTGTGGTTCTTGAGTAAAGAAAAAAGGGAGAAGATATTCAGGTGAGGAGGAAATTACATTGAATGCCCTCTACCTACACTTAGCATGATCAATGGAGAAGGCAATGGCAACTCACTCCAGTACCCTTACCTAGAGAATCGTGTGGACAGAGGAGCCTGGTGGGCTGCTGTCCATGGGGATGCACAGAGTCGGACATGACTGAAGCGACTTAGCATGCATGCATGCATTGGAGAGGGAAATGGCAACCCACTCTAGTATTCTTGCCTAGAGAATCCCAGGGACAGAGGAGCCTGGCTGGCTGCCATCGATGGGGTCATGCAGAGTCGGACACGACTGAAGAGACTTAGCAGCAGCAGCAGCATGACCAGTGGAGAAGGCAATGGCACCCCACTCCAGTACTATTGCCTAGAAAATCCCATGGACGGAGGAGCCTGGTAGGCTGTAGTCTAAGGGGTCACTAAGAGTCAGGCATGACTCTTCACTTTCACTTTTCACTTTCATGCATTGGAGAAGGAAATGGCAACCCACTCCAGTGTTCTTGCCTGGAGAATCCCAGGGATGGGGGAGCCTGATGGGCTGCCGTCTATGGAGTTGCACAGAGTCGGACACGACTGAAGTGACTTAGCAGCAGCAGCAGCAGGAACATAATCAAAGCTTTTCTACCCCCTCCATGTATTTTTCACATTGTACTTTATAATTGCTTTTAAAAGAATGCTTAAAATTGGCACGGCATGAAAAGGGGCTGCTACATGAAGTTGTTCCTAATTATGGGGCCACTTTTCTGTAATCACCTAGGAATCTCTTCGTCAGCCCATTTCTGGTCTCGAGGTAGCCATTTCAGATCGAAAATTAGCTCTATGAATAGTGCTCCTGTAGGTTAATAGTATAATGAAATAAACACCACTTCAAGGATGATTCTCAAATATTCCCACTGAATTACGCCATTTCCCACAGCAGAGAGACAAACGCTGTCTGAGCCTGCTCTTGGGACACCAGAGCCATCCACTTCTGTGTCCTTTTCTTTTCTCTTTCTATTAAATATTAAGGGACTTCCCAGGTGGCTCAGTGGTAAAGAATCTGCCTACCAATGCAAGCGACACAGGTTTGATCCCTGGGTCAGGAAGAGCCCCTGGAGAAAGAAATAGCAACCCACTCCAGTGTTCTTACCTGGAGAATTCCATGGACAGAGGAGCCTGGTGAACTATAGTCCATGGGGTTGCAAAAGAGTCAGACACAACTGAGCAACTATAAAACAACAATAATCACAAATTAAATATTTAGTATGTGAGAATTCACAGGCTTTGACTGTGTTCGCTTTTCCTTAGATCCAAGTACAGTTTCCTCGTTGTACCTTTGACATCCATCATAGCTATGTTGGGGGAGGGCTGGGGAATAGAACTGCCTTGTTAGGGCCTCTGACAAGAGCAGTTGAGATGGTTTGGCATATTTGGGTGGCAAAATGAAAAAAAAAAAACATACCAGACACCTTGTCCTTTATTACAAGAGCATGGAAGGTCGCCGGACAGGAATTCAGATCTTTTTCTCCATCACTTGCTGAGCTACCTTGGGCAGGTAACCCTGTCAATCTGAGCCTTGTTTTCCTCCTCATTAAAGTGGAGATGTGTGTCTTGCAGGCTTCCCTGGTGGCTCAGACAGTAAAGAAGCTGCAGGCAATGCAGGAGATGCAGGTTTGGTCCCTGGGTCAGGGAAGACCTCCTGGGGAGGAAATGGCTACGCACTCCAGTATTCTTGCCTGGAGAAGTCCATGGACGAGGAGCTTTGTGGGCTACAGACCATGGGGTCGCAAAGAGTTGTAATTTACAGGTTTCTTGGGAGGTGGAGGGAAAGGCTTATAGATAAAGTACTTTCAGTGTCTTGTATATGGTGGATGCTTAATAAATGATAGCTACTGTTATTATCTCTAAGGCCTGTTCCTGTGTCCTCCTTGTGTTTCGATGGAATTTTTGCCTGAAAGAGGAAAAGGAGACAGAGAGATGTGGTCATGGCTTTAATACTTCAACATTTGTCAGTTTTTGTATCTATGCCTCCGGTCACCTTGGACCTCGGGAACTACTTAAGCAACTGAATATATTCACATTTACAGAGTTTACCTACAGTAATTATCAAATATGACTGCACTGTTTATGAAGTCCCAGAGACTACCAATAACAGCCTATAAGTACCCTCGTTTAAATCGGTTTTACTAGAACCTCCTGGAGGAGAGGTTACTGGGGTGCAGAACTGTTAGTATGATTTTTAAGCCCTTGGACCTTGAAGAATCTGTCCCCTCAGACCCAAGATCTCTTTCCAATAGCATAAGACTTGTGAGCAGACAAAATACACATAACAATGCTTCTGACAAATTTAACTTGTACTTGAATAGTGTGGCAATTTAAAGGACTGTATGCCTTTTTTTTTTTTTAAACATAGAACTGTCATTTCTGGCTGCAATTCAATCCCTATCCATATTTAGAAATAGGACAACTAATAATATTTAGGAAAAGAAAGGCATTTGAAACTTTAAGAAAAAGAAGACACTTTACCTGAACAAATTTCAGAAGGATCTATTTAAAATGAAATTAAGTGGCACTTAAATGATTTGCAAATTGGGACCTATTTATCTCAGTAAAATGATTAAAGTCTTGATTTATCCCTAAAATTGGTTTTATTATTACATTAAATTATACTAGAAGATTTGTTAAAATACTTGTAGGTTCCTTCTATCCTTTTAAATTGTGCTTTATACCAACAATAATTGAATATTGGCTAGAATAACTTGATTTTGCAAAGAAATATGTTTCTAATATTTTCCTCTTTTTATTGCAGAAATTGAAACAAGTTGAAGAAACCAGAGAAGATCCTGAGAATAGATTATGCAAAATTTCCCTGGAGTCATTCAATAAATATGACAGCAATACTGTGATCTTATTAGGAAAGGAGAAGAACTCTCTGAACAAGGTTGAAGGACAAAAGGAAGAAAAAGAAAAAACTGAAGAGGCCTCTTTGAGTAGCTCTGATAGGCCTGGGGTAGATCACCTGGAATCTTTGAGTGATTCTTTATATGATAGCTTCTCTTCCTGTGCAAGTCAGGGTTCAAATGATGTATAAAGGACTTTTTCCCCCCCTTAGTGAGCTGGAAATGGAGCACTTAAGAAACAGGGCTGGGAGGAGCAGGACAGGTAGAGATGACAACACATAAATGATTGCAGTACCAGAGCCTCCACTGTCAGACTCAGAGCCAGCAGCCCACTGAGCTTACTTCCCTGACAGGGCAATAAAGATAGATTCTATTTGTTGTGTTCCACAAGGATTAAAAGTAAACACACCCAGGATACAGAAGTCTTAATTTTGCACTTTTTTTTTTTGAATACTTGTACAGAAGTTGTAAATTTTCTTGAAAAAGAAATTATATTTGTAGCAAAAAAAAAAAAAAAAAGCCAGCAATTAGTTATACTTAATTATAAGCACATCCTCTACTCTCATTTCTTTGCTTGGCATTGTTTTTAGTATCACATATATTTCTCATGGATTTACTGTCTGACTTGCTGGAAGATTTTCAGGGATGTGTCTGGGAGTGTAAACTTTATGAATCTTTGGGTGACTGAAGATATCTTTAT
>SJYV01031854.1:0-11242 GCA_006410875.1 Neotragus pygmaeus | reverse complement strand
CGCCGCTTGGCGCGCACGATGCCCTTCTTCTGAAGCACGAACGTGGACCCGTTCACCAGGCTCGACACTACGGCCACGCCCAGGCCGAGCGACACGGCGGCGGGGCTCGGGCTGCGCGCCCCCTCCCCGGCCGCCGCCGCTGCAGCAGCCGCAGTCCCCATTCCGCCCGTGCCCGCCCTCTGCGCCTGCGCGCTCGCGCGCCCGGCCTCTCAGAAGGCGGGGTCCCGCTCCGCCGCAGAGCCACTGGGCCGTGGGGCGGGGGGACCTGGGGCGGCAGGGAGGCAGGGTGGAGTCTGGGCTCCTCTTGGAGGTCAGGCGGAGGGTGGATCCCGAGTTCTGGGAGGAGGGTGACCGCCGAGAGGAAGGGAAGGAGCGTTCGGAGCGCATTGAGAGAGGCGGCGATGGTGAGGGATGGAGTGAGTAGGTGAGTGGGTATAGAGAGGCAGTTTCCAGATTTGGCAACTGCAAATACAGGACCCCCAGTTAAGTTTGCATCTCAGATAAACACATAATTTTTAGTGGCTGTCCCATCCAATATTCAGGACTGAAAAAGCGCCAACAAGACGCAGTCCTAACTGGGATCATGGACTCCCACAAAGCTGGTCCGGAATCAGCAGGGAGCCGCCCCTGGGGCCTGAAGCCAAGCCAGCTATGGAAACTCAAATGGGACCACTAAATGAAGTCATCTGCCTCCGCACTGGAGCAGTGAGCTTGTGATCATACTGTCTATCCCAATTTATTTTTGATAAAACGTACCAAATTTCAGAAAACACGGAACACTATTTTAAAATTACTCAAGCTCACTACCGTAGCCTAATAGTTATTTGAAATGTTTTCCTACCTAAAATACAATTATAATTACAATATACAAAATAGCCTTTTTACTTAATATACCATAATCAGTTTTAATGTTGCTGCCTAATGATTGTTTTAATGATAGTATGGTATTGGTGGTTTAGTCGCTAAGTCATGTCCAACTCTTACAATCCCATGGACTTGGAACCTACCAGACTCCTCTGTCCATGGGATTATCCAGGCAAGAATGCTGAAGTGGGTTGCCATTTCCTTCTCAGCATTAAAGGTCTCATATAGAAATACAGAAATGATAATATAATCTCCCATAAATTTAATTACCACAATCTTTGTAACCGTTCGGCTGTTGTTGGTTGTTAGTGTTGAGTCCTGCCCCAGGCCATAGGTACAAGGACTTGTCCCAAGGCCACAGAAGCAGAGCCCAGAATCAACCTCACCCAAGAAGCTAATTGAGCCCCTTTGTAACATTTGCCAAAAGCTCATGATCATCACTAACTCCAAACTCCTAACTCCAAGTTAGGCAAAGATGCCCACTCCAGTAAACAACCTGTAGCACCTCAACCAATCACCTAATGCCAACCTTCCAGCAGGAATTTTTTTTGTCTTGAAGCTATAAAGTTTGGCTGCTGCTGCTGCTGCTAAGTCGCTTCAGTCGTGTCCANGATGCCCACTCCAGTAAACAACCTGTAGCACCTCAACCAATCACCTAATGCCAACCTTCCAGCAGGAATTTTTTTTGTCTTGAAGCTATAAAGTTTGGCTGCTGCTGCTGCTGCTAAGTCGCTTCAGTCAGGTCCAACACTGTGCGACCCCATAGATGGCAGCCCACCAGGCTCCCCCGTCCCTGGGATTCTCCAGGCAAGAACACTGAAGTGGGTTGCCGTTTCCTTCTCCAATGCAGGAAAGTGAAAAGTCAAAGTGAAGTCGCTCAGTCGTGTCCGACTCTTAGTCACCCCATGGACTGCAGCCCACCAGGCTCCTCCGTCCATGGGATTTTCCAGGCAAGAGTACTGGAGTGGGGTGCCATTGCTACTAAGCCACAAAAATACTGACTCTCCCTGGTTTGTCAGGAGTTTGGACTGCTGCACTTAAAGCACCTTCATTATCTCTGCTCCTTGCTCCTAATAAACTCATTCCTTTCTGAAATACTCTATGCCTGGAAATTCTTTTCCAACCTGAGCTCAGACTGCTTCAACAGTAAGGCTGCTACCAGTTTGTTTGTTTCTCTGTTATAAGTGACCATTTTCCTAAGTTTTAAAAATACTGAAGAGTATCAATCTATACCTATATATATCACTGTTTATGAAGCAATATAAAGTCAAATACTATTTCTGTATGAAAACTTTTATGGTGAATGAATCTAGTCTCTGCTTATTCTTTCTTGTTGTGGTAATGTATACATAACATAAAACTTACCATTTTAACCATTTTAAAATATACAATTCAGTGGCATTAATTACATTGACAATGTTGAACAACCCTTGTTACTATTTCCAAAAGTTTTCCATTATTACAAACAGAAACTCTGTAACCATAAAGCTTATCCCATTTCCCTCCCCCTGATGCTGCTAAGTCGCTTCAGTCCTGTCCGACTCTCTGTAAACCCATAGACAGCAGCCCACTAGGCTCCCCTGTCCCTAGGATCCTCCAGGCAAGAATACAGGAGTGGGTTGCCATTTCCTTCTCCAATGCATGAAAGTGAAAAGTGAAAGGGAAGTAGCTCAGTCGTGTCTAACTCTTAGCGACCCCATGGACTGCAACCTACCAGGCTTCTCTATCCATGGGATTTTCCAAGCAACCACTAAGCTACTTTCTGCCTCTGTGAACTTGCCTATTTTAGATATTTCATATAAGTGGAACTGAACTATATTTGTCCTTCTGTGACTGGCTCGTGTCACTCAGTATAAGATTTTTGAGGTTCATGCATATTGTAGCATTTGTCCATGCATGAGATCCAACCAGTCCATTCTGAAGGAGATCAACCCTGGGATTTCTTTGGAAGGAATGATGCTAAAGCTGAAACTCCAATACTTTGGCCACCTCATGCGAAGAGTTGACTCATTGGAAAAGACTCTGATGCTGGGAGGGATTGGGGGCAGGAGGAGAAGGGGACGACCAAGGATGAGATGGCCGCGAGTCTGAGTGAACTCCGGGAGTTGGTGATGGACAGGGAGGCTTGGCATGCTACAATTCATGGAGTCACAAAGAGTCGGACATGACTGAGCGACTGAACTGAACTAAACTGATGAGTTCTACACTCTTTGGGCTTTTTTATTTACAGAAAGTTTGCTGTGGCTCAGACGGTAAACCGTCTGCCTGCAATGCGGGAAGCCAGGGTTCGATTCCTGGGTCAGGAAGATACCCTGGAGAAGGAAATGGCAATCCACTCCAGCATTCTTGCCTGGAAAATCCCATAGACGGAGGAGCCTGATAGGCTATAGTCCATGGGCTCGCAAAGAGTTGGACACGACTGAGCGACTTCACTTCACAAAATGGACATGTCTTATATTTCCAGGCTATACTTTATTTTCCTAAAACTGTGTGGGTATTGTCCCATTGCCTTCTGACATTCAATGTTATTTTAAGTCTGTGTCCAAAGTCAGGGGAAACTGAACCCAAACATGGTATAAATAATGTTAACAAATGGTTGTTATTTTCTTGGGTACAGTAATAAAATTGTGACTATGTTAATATCTTGACTATTACAGACAACTATGAAAGTATTTACAGATGAAATAATTACACTGCAGATTTTTTTTTTTTTTTTATTTCACAAGGAAGTGTGCGAGCCTATATGGAAATGGATTTGTCAAGCAAACGACACCTGTAACCACCCCCAGGGAAAAGTCCTATTGTATGGAGGATAGCAAATAGCATAGGAATGCCTGCCAGCAAGACTAGCAGTCCCAGGATATCTACTGTCTCCATGGTTTGTAGATGTCAGGGTTGCCAGGAGACATGGCTCATGGATGGAAACTGAATGGAACCCTCTGCTGCTGCTGCTGCTGCTAAGTCGCTTCAGTCACGTCCGACTCTGTGCGACCCCACAGACGGCAGCTCCGCCATCCCTGGGATCCTCCAGGCAAGAACACTGGAGTGGGTTGCCATTTCCTTCTCCAATGCATGAAAGTGAAAAGTGAAAGTGAAGTCGCTCAGTCGTGTCTGACTCAGCGACCCCATGGACTGCAGCCTACCAGACTCCTCCGTCCATGGGAGTTTCCGGGCAAGAGTGCTGGAGTGGGATGCCATTGCCTTCTCCGATGGAACCCTTTACTCACATGCAAAAGAGGCAGAGCAGGGTCAGCTTCGATAGTGAACACTGGTCCCTTGTGGTCAGGGATGCAAATAAAAAATTCAAATGAAAAGTCAGGAAAGATCGAAAAAACTGTTGTTTTCCTTCATCATAAAGTATTTCAAATGTATATAAAAGTACTGAGAATAACACTTTAAAAAAATCTATTAATTCATTCTTCCAAATCTGTCTAATCCTGTTATTTTGCTGTTTGCGTCAAAAGTTTTAAAGAAATAGGTAGTAGGAGAGACTCTTTATTTCACCTCTCTTCTGCTTAATGCCTCCAGAATTATTTATTCTTGAAGCACAATAGCTCAATCAGGGTATATTACAATATTGCTCAATCTATGTCATTCTTCCTAGCGCACAGTATATCCTTTCTTTTGTAGATTCTTTTTCCTTCTTTCAGGCAATTCTTTAACACTGTGGATTTTTAAAAATATATATATTTAAAATTTATTCAGGCATACAGGATCTTTTAGTTGCAGCCTGCAGGATCCATTTCCCTGACCAGGGATCAAATCCATGTTCCCGGCATTGACAGGTGGATTCCTAACTACTGGATAACCAGTAAAGTTCCTACCACTGTGTTCTTTAAATATTCTCAAACTATCCTTCTTCTTGGATTCTATCAGGTAAATTCTCTTTTAAAGACTCCAGTTCTTTTTATGTTGAATAGTATTTTATCTGTATTTTCTTAATTATCTCCATATATATCATTGGAAGAGACCCTGATGCTGGGAAAGATTGATGGCAGAAGAGGGCGACAGAAGTTGGATAGTATCTCTGATTCAATGGACTTGAACTTGGGCAAACTCCAGGAGATGGTAAGGGACAGAGAAGCCTGGCATGCTGCTGTCTTTGGGGTCTCGAAGAGCTGGACACAACTTGGTGACTGAACAACAACCAATAGGATAAAACCGCTAATAGGATAATGGTGATGTTCTATTTCCTTAGCTCTGAAATTTTCTTTTTCATTTTATCTATTGTCTTGTTATCCAGTGTCTGAGTTCTTCTTTCACTGTTCTATGTTATATTTCCAGGCTATTAAGCATCTGTGTCAGGGGTTCCCAAGACCACTCAGTGGTTTGATGATTCACTAGCAAGACTCATAAAGACTCAGCATATAGTCATACTCATAACGTTGGCTTTTACAATGCAAGGCTGTAAAGCAAAATCAGCAAAGGGAAAGGTCCATGGGTTGAAGTCTGGATGAAACCAAGAGTCAGCTTCCAAGAGTTCTCTTTCAAAGGTCACACGGTATGTGCTTAATTCCTTCAACAATGAGATGTGACAACATGTATGAAGTGCAATCTGCCATGAAAACTTGCCTGACCCCAAGAGTCTAAAGATTTTCTCTGTGGTCAGTCATACACCAAAATTCAAGACCTCCTACAGGAAAGCAAGGGTCCAACGTAACCCTTATTGTTTGCACAATAAACAGGCACAGTGAACCATTCTTATCAGTTAGGGGAAAAGATAATAATGAAGCTGTCAGAGGCCTAACTAAATCCAGTTCCCAGAGGTCACCCAATGGAAAACTTTGCAACAGGCCTCTCTCAGGACAGTTTATCTACCTATCTATCTATCTATCTATCTGTCTGTGTGTCTGTCTTTTTCTTCCCTTTCTTTCTTTCTTTTTTCTCTTGTGTATTTGCAGTAAGAGTTTCCTCCATACATCAGTTATAGTAAGGGAAGTATGCTTATAAAAGGTATCTGAATAGATAAACTAGGTATAACAAAGCCAACAGATTGATTCTATTAATTTTAAAAGCAGGAGGAACTCAAGTTTTACTCAGAAAAAAACTATTTACTCATTTTTACACACAGAGCTTCCCAGGTGGCTCAACTGGTAAAGAATCAGTCTGCCAATTCAAGGGTATTAAGAGATGCAGGTTCAGTCCCGGGGTTGGGAAGATCCCCTAGAGAAGGGAATGGCAATCCACTCCAGTATTCTTTCCTGGAGAATTCTATGGGGA
This sequence comes from Neotragus pygmaeus, assembly GCA_006410875.1. Classification (NCBI taxonomy): domain Eukaryota; kingdom Metazoa; phylum Chordata; class Mammalia; order Artiodactyla; family Bovidae; genus Neotragus; species Neotragus pygmaeus. The sequence goes on along the minus strand of SJYV01031854.1, from coordinate 5,158 downwards.
GAAGAGCCTGGCAGGCTACAATCCACGGGGTCACAGCATCAGACACGACGGAGCTTGCATACACACAACTATACACAGAACTAGAAAAGTTGTAAACTTTATTGGAACTGCCTAACTGTTGTGTGGTGGAAATGTTAATGGATAAGCTGAGCACAACTTGATGATCACAGAAAGAACATTACACTGGATCCATTTATTACAACTTACAGCCAAATAAATTCCAAGTGGATGAGTCTTTTAGTGTTAAAAACAGTCTCAGTCAATATCTTGATTTCAGCCTTGTGAGACCCTAAGGAGACCACCAGCTAAGCCATGCTGAGAATTTACACACAGAAACTGTAAGATAATAAATATTTTTTAAGCCTCTAATTTTGTCATACAGCAATAAATAACTAATGAAGTCTGCTAGTTTTTTTGTGTGTGACAAAATTTTATTTGTTCTTCTAGTCATATTTTCTATACATTGGATGTTACTTTTACATGTTTAATTAGATTCCAGTTCTACTTTTTAATGTTAAAAATATGACATAGATAGTGCTAATGATTTTATTTCTATTGTATCAAATCTGGAGGCACCCAATTCCTGATAAGGTCAGTGAGTTCAGGTGATCCCTCCACTCTAAACTCTCCCTTCATCCTTTCAAGTAATAGTTTCATTCATTGCCTGAATAAATTAATATGATGAAATGGTGATTTTTATAAATCAGTCAGCTTTTCTGCTGCTGCTAAATTGCTTCAGTCGTGTCCAACTCTGTGCGACCCCATAGATGGCAGCCCACCATGCTCCCCTGCCCCTGAGATTCTCCAGGCAAGAACACTGGAGTGGGTTGCTATTTCCTCCTCCAATGCATGAAAGTAAAAAGTGAAAGTTAAGTCACTCAGTTGTGTCCAACTCTTAGTNATAAAAGGTATCTGAATAGATAAACTAGGTATAACAAAGCCAACAGATTGATTCTATTAATTTTAAAAGCAGGAGGAACTCAAGTTTTACTCAGAAAAAAACTATTTACTCATTTTTACACACAGAGCTTCCCAGGTGGCTCAACTGGTAAAGAATCAGTCTGCCAATTCAAGGGTATTAAGAGATGCAGGTTCAGTCCCGGGGTTGGGAAGATCCCCTAGAGAAGGGAATGGCAATCCACTCCAGTATTCTTTCCTGGAGAATTCTATGGGGAGAAGAGCCTGGCAGGCTACAATCCACGGGGTCACAGCATCAGACACGACGGAGCTTGCATACACACAACTATACACAGAACTAGAAAAGTTGTAAACTTTATTGGAACTGCCTAACTGTTGTGTGGTGGAAATGTTAATGGATAAGCTGAGCACAACTTGATGATCACAGAAAGAACATTACACTGGATCCATTTATTACAACTTACAGCCAAATAAATTCCAAGTGGATGAGTCTTTTAGTGTTAAAAACAGTCTCAGTCAATATCTTGATTTCAGCCTTGTGAGACCCTAAGGAGACCACCAGCTAAGCCATGCTGAGAATTTACACACAGAAACTGTAAGATAATAAATATTTTTTAAGCCTCTAATTTTGTCATACAGCAATAAATAACTAATGAAGTCTGCTAGTTTTTTTGTGTGTGACAAAATTTTATTTGTTCTTCTAGTCATATTTTCTATACATTGGATGTTACTTTTACATGTTTAATTAGATTCCAGTTCTACTTTTTAATGTTAAAAATATGACATAGATAGTGCTAATGATTTTATTTCTATTGTATCAAATCTGGAGGCACCCAATTCCTGATAAGGTCAGTGAGTTCAGGTGATCCCTCCACTCTAAACTCTCCCTTCATCCTTTCAAGTAATAGTTTCATTCATTGCCTGAATAAATTAATATGATGAAATGGTGATTTTTATAAATCAGTCAGCTTTTCTGCTGCTGCTAAATTGCTTCAGTCGTGTCCAACTCTGTGCGACCCCATAGATGGCAGCCCACCATGCTCCCCTGCCCCTGAGATTCTCCAGGCAAGAACACTGGAGTGGGTTGCTATTTCCTCCTCCAATGCATGAAAGTAAAAAGTGAAAGTTAAGTCACTCAGTTGTGTCCAACTCTTAGTCACCCCATGGACTGCAGCCTACCAGGCTCCTCTGTCCATGGGATTTTCCAGGCAAGAGTATTGGAGTGGAGTGCCATTGCCTTCTCCAAGTCAGCTTTTCTACATTTAGTAATTGGAATCTTAAGTGTGCAGCTTGGTCTATCTATCTAACTGCTGTCCAGATCAAGATAAACAAAATTCCTAAGACCCCAGAAGATTCCTTTTCATTTTATTTAGTTTGCTTTCTTGAATTTCATATGGTGGTGGTGTAGTCACTATGTCATCTCTGACCCTTGTGACCTCATGGACTGTAGCCCACCAAGACTGTCCCTAAGATTTTCCAGGCAAGAATACTGAAGTGGGGTACCATTTCCTTCTCCAGGAGATCTTCCTGACCTAGGGACCAAACCCTGGTCTCCTGAAATTCAAGCATATTCTTTACCAATTGAACTACCAGGGAAGCCCTTGAACTTCATATAAGTGAAACCATATAGTGAATTTTCCCTTGTACCTCATTTTGTCATTCAACCTAATATCTGTGAGATTAGTCCATATTATTGAATGTTCTACCGCCTCATTCTGTGTGTGTGTATGTAGTACTCCATTAAGTGAGTATCACAGGATTTATCCATTCTCTGGTTGATGGGCATTTAGATTGTATGAACTTGGGGAATATTAAGAAGAAAAATGACTGAGATTTCCTGGTGGTCCAGTTGTTAAGAATCTGCCTGCCAGTGTACGGGACTCAGATTCAATCCTTGGTCCAGGAAGATTCCACATGGCGGGGGGCAGCCAAGCTTGAGTGCCACAACTACTGAAGCCTGCATGCTCTAGGACCTGTGCTCCTCAACAAGAGACACCATCATAGTGACTAGCCCTTGTTAGAGAAAGCCCGTGTGCAGCAACAGAGACCCAGTGCAGCCAAAAACAAAATAAATAATTGCTTAAATGGTTATGAACATTGTTACACAAATCTCCTTATGGACATATGCACTCATTTCTCTTGTGTAAATACCTAGGAGTGGAATTTCTGAGGATAGGAATATGTTTACAAAACAACTTTGTAATGTGATTTTACTACTCTCTACTCCTGCAAACATTGTTTGACAGTTCTGATACCACCACACATTTACCAATACTCAGTATAGCACAACATTTAACTTGTAACAGAGATAAAACAATGGAAATATCCAAACTAGCATGCACATTCCCAAGTAATATTCGGTAAAGTACCAGTTTTTTTCATCTAATTCTGGTACTAAAAACCATGATAACAGCCAACTTGGAGAAGGAAGTTTGCAGAACTGTCCCAGTGAGGCACGTGTCTCATACACTCCAGTCATAGAAGAAAGAGAAAGGATGGAGGAGGCTTCTTCTGGACATGCTGATCTCTCCTGATCTTGCTTGCTTGGCCAGAGAAAGAGTAAGGAGAGCAGAAAGCAGTGTCTTCTGCCCCATCCTCCATAAAGAGGCCAGCTTCTTGGCTTCTCTTTCAGGAATTATGAAATCCATAGGTCCTTGGCGTATTTATTCACTGATCATGGTTTAAAGCAACGTCTTCCTAGCTCTGTTTGATGAGTCCCATGAAAAGAGCTGAGGCTGACAAGGGGTTCTTGAAAGAAGAAGCCCTCTGCTCAGAGTCTTTGGACCTCTAGTTCTTGTGACTGAGGTGAGGCTGTCTAGGAAAAGCCTTCCTGTCTGGAACAGGGAGTCCACAGTAGTGATGCCAGCAGGCCCTGGGGTCTGTGGTGGAGCCAAAGGCCTTGAGAAGTCAGTGTTTAGCCCCATCTGAGAGAGTGCTCATGATACTGAATGCACTGAGTCCTGCTGCTTGCAATTTACGAAATCAATCACATACTCACAAATAGCAGAAAAGAAAAGTGACCTTAATCAGGATGCCAGAAATTCAAGGAGTTGGTAGGCTCAGTGTCCCAAAAAGCCACCTCTGAAGATTCTCCTTGGCCCTGAAACTTTTAAAGGGAAATGTGAAAGTAAACACAGTTAATCATTGAGATAGGGAGTCATCACCATCCTCTACTGTGTACAAGCTTGTGTACAGGCTTGTTGACCTATTGTGATCTTCATCTAGAAGTATCTTGTTCAAACAGTTTTTGTCACACAGTGAAAAGTGAATCTGAGCTTTTGTTCACAGAGAAAAGAATGAACTGCACAAATACTCAAACACTCACAGTAGCAAGCAAACAGGATTTATTTCAGAGAGAAAGAAAATACAAAGCTGTCAGCAGAGACACTGAAAGGGGGTGAAGTGCCCTGAAAAGGTGGGACTTGCAGCAGTTTATATCCTTATTAGCATTGATTTGTACACTTTTGATTGGTTCTTACTTTTAACATGTATCATTTCTAACCAATCAGTTTAAAGGTCACAGTGTTTAACTTAACATCTTTATGTCTTCTTTTGATCCTCAGATTGTTAGTTTTCATGAACATTAAGTCGCCATCTCACGACTTTTTTCATGACCCGTGTCCATTTTACAATGGATCAAATGTATAGTCTAAAGATTAATGATCACCAGTTGTTTTTCCCTTAGGCATATAGAACAGAAGTTAATTACTACCCTTTCCTGGATCTGAGTGCTGATAATTTAATCAGACCAAGGACTCTGAGAGCCAGGAATTCAGGACAAAGGGTATAGTTTTAGGTTAATGAAGTGGGATTTTTCCTGAAACAGGCTGAGGTCTCAGCGTTCCTACACCAACTGCCTAGCAATTTCTGCCTGAATAGTTTGTTCAGGAGATTGCTGAAGAGGAGGCTAGGGAAGAAATCTGATTGTCTGTTAATTATTTATTCTTCATTTTTATTTCTTTGACCTATAGAACTGACAATTTAGGCAAAGTTTTGTGTGATTAAAAGATCTGAGTGGTGTGCTTGAATGGGAGGAGGGTAGATGATGGTGAAACTACTAGGTGGAGTATTAGGGGCCCCCAACAGCCTTGACGTACTCCTTTTCCTATTTGAAACCAGTCTGTTTCAGATAGGAAAAGGAGTCCAATATACAGCCTTGACAAAACAGATAGGTTTCAAATAGGAAAAGGAGTACATCAAGGCTGTATATTGTCACCCTGCTTATTTAACTTATATGCAG
>SJYV01031850.1:5892-15900 GCA_006410875.1 Neotragus pygmaeus | reverse complement strand
GGGAGTTGGTGATGGACAGGGAGGCCCGGCATGCTGCAATTCATGGGGTCGCAAAGAGTCAGACATGACTGGGCAACTGAACTGAACTGATCTATGAAAAGTAAAAATGAAAAGTGATTAAAATTTCACTCTCTTCTTATGCTCTGTTGAGCTCTAAAAGTTTGTATATCTAAGAAAGAAGAGAGCTCATGATTTAAAGAAAACATTTTAACAAAGTAAAAACAAGTAGACCATTATAGGCAAAGATTCTAAGCATGCTGGGAAGAAATGCATGTATGTTGGCATTAAATTTGAAAGAATATTTGTGCAAAAATAGAATATAAATAAAAATGACTGAAATGTACAAATATAGCAAGGTCAAAATAGAATCAGTGAGCTCTGAAACAAAATCACAAAATAATTTTTTGGGTAAAAAAAACAGAAATAGCTAAATAAAATGCACAAAATATCTCACATATAGGATGATGTTTCTAAGACTTTCCTTAAGTTGTCAATGTCTTCTTAACAAACAAAAGCAAATTTTATTTCAGATGGAAAATATTTCGGAATTTTCCAAGATAAATAATAGGATTGTTTATCTATTATTAAAGAATTAAAAAATTAAATGAATTAAAGAATTCAATAGAAATGACAGAATAAATTTATTGTTTAAGGAAACAGACTATCTCTGCTCTTTAGAGGCTAAGTTTATAATTTATTCTTATTTTGCATGTAAAATCAGGAAACTAAATGAAGTAAAATTCATATACTTTATTATTAGACAGCCATGAGCTATATGCATAATTTATTAAAACAGCAAAATATATACTAAAATTCCAATATATGGGTATCAGATTGAAGTTTCTAATGAAAACAAAAGGCAACTTCAATGTTTTCAAGAACAATGTTGAGAACAAAAGGTGTTAAATGCTACTGGTGATCAAAACTCTGAAAAACTTGGACTACAAATATATATATTTAGCACAGTTGATAATGCCAATATCAAGTTGCAATTACAGAAAAAATATCCAAATTGAATATAAAAAATAGTAATCATTTACCAATATGTTAGGAGACATCATTCTGTTGTATACTAAGAAATTCAACTCAAACTATTCTAAGCACACACAAAAAAAGATTCACTGACATATAAATAAAATAACCCAAGATACTACTCAAAGTAATATGAAATACTGGAATTCTAGTGATAAGATCAGAATTTAGATTATGTCTCTTCTCTGTGTTAGATTTATTTTGCCCCCATAGGGAACCCTGGTTACTACAGGTTTATATGGCCATCTTGTTCCACCATATAAGAGAGCTTCTCTTTGTCAAGTTACAGAAAAGACCCTTACATTACTATAATTCCATCAAATTCCTAAAGTTTAAACAATTAAAATTCTCATTGCTGGCCACAGCCTAAAAATGTCATTGTTTATGAGAATGGAAATTATCAGAACGTTGCAGAGAGTAATTTGTCAGTATCTGAGAGGGAGGAAGAATGCTATAAGGAACATGAGTAAACTTTTTGAAGTCAAATAGCATCTCTAAACTTAAGAATCTCTGGCCAAAATATCCAATTTCTGGAATGTAATCTTAAGAAATAATCAGAATAGAAATACTTTATTCATCAAAAGATTAATCAAAACCTTATTTATCATTAAATGAAAGAGTTTCAAAGATATTTTTACTGTTAATATTTTTCAGTTATGCTTATAAAAAGTTATAGCCATCTAAAAACATCCAAAACATTTTTAACTTCATATAGAACAACTAAATAATCATCTAAAATAAAAATGTTAATATCTTTAAGTAAATTACCTATAATTTCAGAAACATTCAACAATATGAAAACTTTAAATTGTAGTATATTCTTTCAAAAAATCATAATAGCATTAAATATTATTTATCCTAATTTTTATTTTGCTATTTATCTAAATACATATATAGGTATATTTGTGTTGCCTTTTAATCCAATTCTGTAGTGTTATTTCTTTTATAANATTCAACAATATGAAAACTTTAAATTGTAGTATATTCTTTCAAAAAATCATAATAGCATTAAATATTATTTATCCTAATTTTTATTTTGCTATTTATCTAAATACATATATAGGTATATTTGTGTTGCCTTTTAATCCAATTCTGTAGTGTTATTTCTTTTATAACCTTCCCTCTTGTGAATTTCTTTTCCTCCTGTCCCATATTTTCTATATTCTTTTATACTATGGAGCTCCTCAAACAGAACTATTTTCTATTTAGAAGTAGATTATATTCTGAGGATTTTTTTTTTTTATATTTAGATTATCAAGTGCTTTGCCTGACATCTTTCCTCATAACCGTGGCACTTTTTGCTCAAGGACCTTATGTTTTGTGTTGTTTTTCTTCTTACTCATTATCAGCAAAGACAGTGTTTGCCAAGAGAAAGAATGAAGAATTTTTTTCATCAGTTTTCACTTGCATGGTGGTCCTTTCTCAGAGCTACAGTTGAACTGCTCAGTGGTCTATCCTACCACTTAGCAATTGCTGATTCAAAACAAGAAGTTTTTCTGGGTTTGGTTTTGTTATTTTTGTTTTTTAATTTGAAGTCTCTGCATGTGTGCAGCAGTCATTTCCGTGAGAGCTGAAAATATCTAGAAATTGTACCATCTTCACCTAACAGTGTTGGTGAATAGAAAGAAATACTTTGTTTTTCTGAGTTAAAAGTTGACTCCCAACCATGTACAATGTTTCCAGGTAATCTCTGTACATTAGTCTGTTTTTCTATGAAACAAACTACCTCACAATCTCAGTGGTTTAAAGTAACATTTAATTCCCTTGCTCCTTGATTCACTGGTCATCTGGGTGGCGCTGCTTCAGGTCTGTTTCATCCTTGTACTTGGAACATGTCTTTTTCATAAGGACTGGCAGGAGTATAAAAGGAATAAGTAGAAACAGTATATTTCATAAGATCTAGGTTTAGAAGTGTCACACTGTTAGCGGTCCACATTTCCCTGGCCAAGGCATGTTACATGGCTAAGTTAAAAAACAAATTGGGGCAAAAAAAGATGGCCATTCTAGTGAGAGCTACCTACTGCAAAGTCAACTAGGGACATGCATCAATTAATTCTATTACAGAGAGAAAGTGAAGAATTGGTAATAAACTGGCAACACCTATCACATTCTGTTTCATGAAGCAAACCCAGAGTTTATCATGTATTAAAACATAAACAGATCTTATAGTTAAAAAATTCAATGTACTTTATAATGTATGTCAGTTTCTTTCAGATTCTCTCATTAAATTATCTGTCAATCTGGGCTTTTTGTACTGCAAGTTTTTAATCTTATTTTGTGTCCAACAGTTTATTGGTGAGAAAATGAATGAGATCTTGTTGAAACTTTTTAGAAAGTCATAGCTTGAACTGATAACCCGCATTCTGTTTTGCTTTTCAAAACTAGAGTTGCATTAGACTTCTGTTTACAAAGTATACTAAAACAATTTTGAAGTTATATGTCAAAATATATAACTTTAATCCTATTGATAGTACAAAGCAGCCTTGTAAACTTGGATAAGCCTGGATTCTCTTTCAGCCTCAGTAGTTTCATCTGTAGAGAAACAAAATCATTGAAGTCAAAACTTGAATAATGGTATATTTTTCAGTAATGTAGTAAACAAAATATTTCACATGTGCTATCAAACAAATGAACAGATATTTTATCCTATATCTTTGAAAACAACTCATAATTCTTCAGTTAGGCTAGTTATTACAATGCATTGAAATTAAAATTCTAATTGAAATTAAAATAATATTATTTCTGATTTATCTCCTTTGGGAAGGGACTGGAGGGAACCCTATAGGTTATGAAAATATTCTATGTCTTGATAGAGATGTGGGTTACATAGGTTTATGCATTCATCCAAAAAAAGTATATTTAAAATTTGAATATTTCACTATCTGTAAATTTTACCATTAGAAAAAAACTACAAACAATTTAAAAGGCATTTAAAATTAACTTAAAAGTCTAGGATGTTTTGAACATCAAAATACACAAATAACAATAAGAAATTAAAATCTATTGAATAAAACAAGAATCCATGGTGCCATACAGACAGAAAAGAAAGAAGGGTTGTTCCTTGAGGTAGACTGTTTACAAATAGAGAAATGATGATCCAGAGGCAAAGGAATGCTTGACGAGCTTCATTAAGGCTACTGGTGTAGACTGGGAACTCCTGACTAGACGAAATGCAGGTAAAGAAGTAGGTAGTAGCCTAAAGTGTCCTATAGGCTGAGTTAAACATCTTGGACTTTTTTCCCTTTAAGAGTCAGGGAAACCCACTCGAGGACATTAAGCAGGGCTTCGGCATGATTAAGCCTGTACTTTGTTGTCATTCAGTTGTGTCCTCCTCTTTGCAAGCCTGTGGACTGCAGCTTGCCAGGCTTCCCTGTCCTTCACCATCTCTCGGAGCTTGCTCAAAGTCGTCCATCGAGTCGGTGATGCCATCCAACCATCTTGTCCTCTGTTGTCTCCTTCTCCTCCTGCCTTAAATCTTTCCCAGCATCAGGGCCTCTACTTTAGGATGTACAAATCTGTACTTTAGGATGACCATATTCATGTCAATATGAAGCACAGAATATTCACTAAGAAGCTACTGCAGGAACATTGCTGATAGATGACAATGGCCCAAGTGGCAGTGTGAATGGGGGCATGGGGACATACTCTACGGCTGTTAGGCAGCTGGAATTTATAGGACTTGGCATCTAACTAGATGTAAGATAGTGGGAGAGATGTTAAAAATGTCTTTTGGTTTTCTGGTTTGGGCAGCTAGATGAACAGCCGTTACCACTCAAAAGAAAACAGAGAACAATGAATGTGTTTCTTAATCTGTTTCTTTATCTGTAAAGTTGCCATTGTTTTAATCATCTTGTTGGGTTGCCTGTACTACACTGAGACCTAAATCCCTGGCACAGAGATGTTTAATAAACAACCATTATTTCTATGTACAAAGTTGCAGAGAAACAGGTAGCTATAGGTAGTAGGAGACAGAATTGTTACTAAGCATGCCAGAAAGGCCCTGAGGACTATAGACAGATGGGCAACAGGAAACCAAGGTAGATGCTTTTCCTCTGTGATCCCATAGTACCTAGGCATCCTTTCCTCTTTTCCTGTGAGATCTTTAGGACCAGGGTCTGTGGACTTATTCACTGTTGTATCTGTACCTAACACAGTGCCTTCCATAGAATAATAATATGGAATAATCATTTGTTGAATGGATGAATGAAAGCAAAACTAAAAATGCAGCTCAAAGTATTACAAGAGGATGAATTTATATCTTGATCATAGACATCTGATTGCCTTTGTCCTTTAAGTCATAATACATTATTCTTTCAATTCTCCAACACTATCACACTCTCTCCAATTGCAGGGCCTGTGCACTTGCCCAAAATGCTCTTTCCTCTCCCACCCAGAATTAATGCCCCCTTATCCTTCAGATTTCCAATCAGTCATCCTTTCAACAGGGAAGTATTCTTGCTAATGCAGTCAGCCCCTCTACTACATTGCCCTCCTTGCACCGGGCATCTGTCCTGTGTCATTCTCACCAAAATAAAGCTCTATATTTATGTCTGTGACTGTTCACTTAGTAACTGTTTCCTTCAGTAGACAGAAAACTTCAAAGAACAGAATCATGTCTGTTTTTCATTCACTAATCACCCAGGACCTAAAGTATAGTGCCTGACACACAAAATAAAAGTTTATTAAATAGATACATTAAAACTGTCTCATCAGTAGATAGTTGGTTCATTTCAACACTGTGTATACAGTTGGGCTCAATAAGTAAGAGTTGTTTGTTAAATGGAAGCTTAGAATTGATTTTCTTCCCCAAGTTTGTAAACAGTTGTTAACTAGTATGCTTGAAGCAGATAAATTCATTTCTACAATTAAAAAAATAGAAATAGTGATGGAATTAGAAAAATCAGTGAGTGCTTAAGTGATTGAGAGTACAATTTTGCTTAAAAAAATGACATTTACATAGTTTCAAAGTACTGTCCACAAAATATTAATTATGAAGGGGAAATGGAAATACAGTGACTTCAGAGTAGATAAACTTTGAAGATAACCTTTTAAATATATGATCAAATTAATATCACATGCCTTTTACCTTCTGTGATATTTTGTGATGTCTTCTGTCATATTGCTGATTCCTATGATATTCCTGACAAAAATGTAATAGATGAAACTGATCATAAACATCAAATTCATACTGAGATATTTCATAAGACACATATGTGTGTGTATAGGGAATTATGTAAAATGTTAAATATCTTGGTCTTGATCATTAACCAATCATTATATAAGGGAATTTTTTTATTCTTAAGTTTTAAAAATTGAAGGATTTAGTGGTAAAATAACATGTTTCCAATGGATAAATAAGGTCTTACTATATAGCACAGGGAAATATATCTAATATCTCATGATAAACCATAATGGAAAAGAATATTAAAAGAATATGTGAATATGTATAACTGAATCACTTTGCTGTATAGCAAAAATTAACACAAATTGTAAATCAACAATTTTCAATAAAAAAATAACATGATTCCAATTGATGCAGATACACTTGATTTATTCTGCTCTCCATCTTAGACAAGACATATGGCTTAAGGAATTTGAAGTAGGAGCAGAGACACAATCTACACTTTCATTCCTCCTTTTCTCTACAACTGGCAAGAAATAATCAGAAAGAGGGAGATGATAATGGTTGACTAATGGTTGAGTGTGCCAGAGCTCACTGTATAGCCCCTTAACAAATCCTAAAAAGTAGTTATATCTCCAGTTGTTTGTTGGTCTCTTTAGAATATCTCTGTTTTCAGCTGGGACCCCATCTATCTATTAAGGAACAAGAAATAGCCCATTTATTGTGCTGTGTTCTCTTACATCTCTAACATTCAAAATTGTAATTATATCCTTATATATTGTGGGTAAATATAGATTCTTTACAATCTTGAACTGTACAATTATTTACAATCATTGTTTACACTGATGCTTACCTAAACATCATTCTGCGTTGCTATATATGGATAATTGTTATCCTTGGAACTAGAAATGTTTCATGAATTCTGTGCATGCAAGCATGCTCAGTTGCGTCCCACTCTTTGCAACCCCATTGACTGTAGCCCACCAGGCTCCTTTGTCCATGGGAATTTTCTGGCAAGAATACTACAGTGGGTTGTCTTTTCCTTCTCTATATATGTATGCGTATATATATATGAGCTTTATTTTTAAAACATACAACCCAGGTCTGGTATTTGACTCAATTAACTCTGGTACTAGAAATATTTATTCAGAAGGGTATAAAGCTAAGTTTGTGCTTCTCCATAGACATTACATTTCCCAGATATTCTCATGGTCCTTGGAGAGCCGCTAGCAAAAAGTATTACCAAGTAGGAAGAAATCTAAAGAAGTCACTGAAGCATAGTGTCAGAGAGCTCTACATAAACAAGGAAAACAAAGATTTATAGAGTAACTGTGGAAAGAGAATATGTGGGTGTGAAGAATAAAATTGGCCCTGGAGGTTTCACTAGAAATATGTTGCCATCAATTTTTCTGGAGAAGAGGTAGAAAATTGTCTGATGACATTAAAATGCAGTGCAGATTGAAAACAGCAAATGTGTAGGAGACCAAAATGACCCCAAGATAAAACTTCACCCCGTTCATAATATTTATATCTATATAGCTGTGAACCAGCAATTCTCTTGCCAACTGCATTTTCCTTTTGTAACCAAGTGATGTGTGTCACATAGACATCAAATTCCACCCAGAATTAAGTCATGTGACTTTACAATAAAATACATAATATTTAAAGCAGAAGAGGTTATGTTTGTCTTACATACAAAGAAAATAACGTTTCTCTGAAACAGTCGTGCAATCATTCAGTATATAACATACAACAGCCATTGTGAAGAGAAAATGTGCTAAACAAACAGCTATTAAGGCAAGCAAAGTAATCTTTTTGAATTCTACCACTCATAATCCCAAGGTTGTAAACAAGTGGCACTTTTTGTCTTAGTATACTTATTTGTAAAATAAGACAATATTCAGGGTCATTTTCGTCATTTCTAACAGTTTTGAAACTCTGATTTTAAATACTTGTAGAAAATATCTTTCAGAGCCTCTTATTCCAGAGAGAAAAACAGTTGATTTAAAATTTTTATGTCATTATTAGTCTATTACAAACAGAAACTGATTTCTTCAAAATTTAAAATATACAAAGTCCTCAAATGCTGCAGTTACTTTAAATATGACTCTTGCCAATCTTAAAGCCTTACTTTTTCTTGTTTCTAGAGAAATAACTAGGTGCAAGGCCTCATTAAAGAAATATCATGTCTAGGGAAGGGATTGGGTATGCAGTTATTTTCTTTTCCTTTCCCCATCTGTTGAGGAGATCTATAAGCAATTATACACCAATAACAATAAAAATATCTACAGTTTAATATCGTTGTTTAGTCCCTAAGTCATGTCTGACTCTTTGCAACTCCATGGACTCTAGCCTGCCAGGCTCCTCTGTCCATGGATTCTCCAGGCAAGAGTACGGGAGAGGGTTGCCATTTCCTCTTCCAGGGGATCTTCCTGACCCAGGGGTCAATCCCAAATCTCTTGCTTCTCCTGCATTGGCAGGTGGATTCTTTACTGCTGAGTCACAGGGGAAGCCCTATAAGTCAAATATTTGTTTCTAAATATAACTCTTCAGTAAAAGGAACCTAGGCTCATTGCCTGGAGAATCCCAGGGAGAGGGAAGCCTCGTGGGCTGCTGTCTATGGGATCACACAGAGTCGGACATGACTGAAGTGACCTAGCTTAGCTAGCTTAGGCTCACTAGGGGGAAAATAACCTGATTTTAGGGTTGAGGAGGGGAAGGTACATGAGACTGGAACATTTTGTTTTGCTTGAAAATAAGAAAGTATTCTAAGAATAATGGGACATCTCAAAAGGACCCAGTGATTAGATTGGGGGATTTATACTGGTCACTTTATGAACATCAGAAAATAAACAATGATAGCAATAGATTTTAACTTATTCAAGAAACCATGGTCCAAAAGTTCATACTGATTCACATGCATGCATGGATGTGTACTTTATTGAAGCTAAAATGTCAAGTACAAATATAGAAAAACTTCTTGCTGTGAGACCTCTACTTTTCACAAAAGTCAAATTCAGAAGAGAGAAAACCTGTGGAACTCTTTCAGAGTAATGGAGACTAAGGAGAAAGAATACCTAAATGCAACATGTGTCCTTGCGTTTGACTCTGGACTGGAAAATATAACAGCTATGAAAAGTATTACTGAGACCACACTGAAAACATGAAATATAATTATGGTCTCTGGATTAAATAACAGAATTATATTACTGTCAATTTTTGAGAATTATGGTTATTAAGAGAATGCCCTTGTCCTTAAGAAATAAACATCTAACATANAACTATGAAAAGTATTACTGAGACCACACTGAAAACATGAAATATAATTATGGTCTCTGGATTAAATAACAGAATTATATTACTGTCAATTTTTGAGAATTATGGTTATTAAGAGAATGCCCTTGTCCTTAAGAAATAAACATCTAACATATCCATGGTAACGTAAATATTTTATCTCCAACTTGCACTTAAATAATTCAGAAAAATTTCATACACACATGGAGAGAGAAAGACTATAAAAATTCAGTGAAAGCAAAATGTAAACAATTGGGACAAACAAGAGAGCTTTATACTATCCTTGTAACTTTTTCTAAATTTTAAATAGTATGTCATGATTTTAAAAATAAAAAAATATCAAGAATGTAGATGATATATTTCACTATAATGGAAAATAATGAAACCCTCCCCTAGGATTTATAGTTGTCTCAGTTTTCAGTCAGAGCCAATCAGTTAAAGGGGTGGCTGTGTTTTCTTGAGGAAGAGCCCTACAAAACCCAGCAAGTTTATGTAATACTGATCACTTCACATTTCCCTATGTGACTTATAGAAGTTTATGAGAGTAACTCTTTGTGAAA
>SJYV01031849.1:756711-770216 GCA_006410875.1 Neotragus pygmaeus | reverse complement strand
TGTTAAAGAGATTGTCTTTACTCCATTGTATATTCTTGCCTCCTTTGTCGAAGATAAGGTGTCCATAGTGCTTTTTAAACCTGATGCACATAGGAAGAATCCGTAGCTCATGTTAAATACTACTTCTGCTTCAGTAGATCTTGGTATATCCAGTATTCTGCATTTTTAAAGTTTCCAATAATGAGCATCTGGTCCAACTCCATTATTAATAATAATGCAGATGAATAAAGTGAGGTGCAGACAAGTTGGGTGACTGGTTCCAAGCCAAGCAATTTTTTCAATGTAGACAGATTGCTCTGGTACTCTTTCCTATTCTCTGAACAAGTTGTTCAAAATGGGTACATCTCCATTGCTAGAGCATTTCAGTCTACCCACATTATCTGTTTAATATAAATGCTGTTCACACATCCCTGCAACCTTGTGCTATTATATATACTGATAATCTGACATTCTCATTTCCCCCTTCCTATTTGCTATCATATTAAAGATTGCCTTGCTTTATGAAGTAGATGGATTCCTAGAAATTACATCAAAACTGATTTTTTTGGTTAAATCACAATTTAAATGCTTTGAAAAATCTTTTTCTTTTTTCTTTTTTTTTTTTTTGAGTAGAGAATAATGCATTCTACCAAATGTAAAAATTTTTAGAAAATCTCAAAAGTTGGGATTTTGCTTACTATAATTCTTAAATTGGAAAAATGCTAGAAAATTAATAGACTTTAAAAACAAACAACTTATTCTAGATTCCATTTTGATGACATGGCACAGAACCACTAATGATTAATTACATTAATAATTTGAATATATAAGATTATGTTATCTCCATTCAGATATATCGTCTTATACAAAGGACAGCAACCCAAATCTATTTTCCATTTCTTAAAGCTCATTATCTCAATTTGGGGAAAATTTTTTTCTGATCAAAGCATTGTCAGTAGATTTCTCTAGAACCTACTGCAGTGCAGCCTATTCTTGGCAAAAGGAAAAATAATTCATTTTTTGATTTCATAAATCCTTTAAAAATAGTGTCAAAAATGAAAGTGATGTGTCATAATTGAATTTCTTATTAGAGATGGGGCATCCAATGGAGTAAACAGGTACAAAACAGAATAAAGTTCTCAGGCAAACTGATATTTATTTCTCTAAGAGTCATTCTAATTAGGAGCAAAGTATTGCTCTTGAACAGAATTTGACCTATTATCACCAGCAGCAATGATGTTTATATACACTATTCTTAGGCAAATCACATATTACACTTACTTGAGTCACTTCTCGGGAGCTTTTTGAACTGACCATGTTTTAAAATCAGGTCTATTTCTTTTGCCTTCCTCTGTACAGTTGCCAGCTCATAAGTAGCTTTTTTATGCCAACCTTAATCAGACACAGTCATAGCAACCCCAGCAATGGGATAATGTTCTTCACAGCACACTGCAGCTATCTAGCCTCATTCCATTCTGCTTCTCTCTCTGCTCCTCCCTCCCTCCTGCTGTCTGCTTTTACATAATTTCAATTCCTTGTCCTTTCACTAAAGGATTAATCTGAGAATTAAATATGATTAAATTTTACAGAGTTCATTGTGATTACTATCAGAAAAAAATAATGTCAGCTATTTTTCCCTCTCCTTCACCCTACCCTCCTCCCCCACATGCACAAAATTATTCACTTTAAAATTTCTGCTGCTGCTGCTTCAGTCATTTCCAACTCTGTGCGACCCCATAGATGGCAGCCCACCAGGCTCCCTCGTCCCTGGGATTCTCCAGGCAAGAACCCTGGATTGAGTTGCCATTTCCTTCTCCGATGCATGAAAGTGAAAAGTGAAAAGGAAGTTGCTCAGTCATGTCCAACTCTTCGTGATCCCATGGACTTCAGCCTACCAGGCTCCTCCATCCATGGGATTTTCCAAGCAAGAGTACTGGAGTGGGATGCCATTGTCTTCTCCACTAAAATTTCTAGACTGCAATAAATCATTGAGAAAATCAACACATCAGTAGATCCTAGTCAACCTGGATCACTAACTACCTCTTCACATAGCACACAATTGTACATCTCTCTACCTAAGCCTGGGTCCACACTGTCCCCACTAATTAAGATGTATTCAATCCAAGGCCTGTTAAAATGCTACTCTTTCTCCAAGCATCTTCCTCGATGGCTCAGATGGTAATGAATCTGTCTGCAATGCAGAAAACTTGGGTTTTATCCCTGGGTCAGGAAGGATCCCCTGAAGACGGGAATGGCTACCCACTACAGTACTCTTGCCTGGAGAATTCCATGGACAGGGGAGCATGGTGGGCAACAGTCCATGGGTTGCAAACAGTCCAACACAACTGAGTGACTAACATTCACTTTCTTTAAGTCTGAGCCAAACACCACCTTCTTGCATCTATTTCTGCTTTGTACCTGGTCTGCCTGGCTTTACTCCCCTAAAAAACTAGGCACCTTGAAGTCAGAGCTAATGTCTCTACATAGGGACTATATTAGTGTCTCATTTGTGATGGAACTCACTACTAGTTTGATGGAGGTCAGAGGATAGCAAATATCAACGATTCCATATAGAATCAGTGCTGTAAAATAACACACAGCTTTCTTGGAATGCCACCATGGATGGTACCCAGCCAGTCTCCTGGGTACTCACAACAGGTGTTGAAAAAATTATTGAATCAATCGATCCATGTCGAAGACTTTATAACAGAGAATCTCTAAGGGTGGTATTCAGATTGTGAAAACAAAACCAACAGAAGCTCTGGTTTAAAATGGAAATTGCTGAACCCCATCTGAGATTTTCTGAATCAGTATCTTTAGAGATATCATACAGGAATAAGGATTTTCTTTTTAAATAACCACTCCACTTGGATCTTAAGCATACAGGTCTTTGAGAATCACTGATTTAGAGGAAGGACATTTCACCTTATTTATAACCAAGGGCATTAAAGGGCTGAAGGGAAAGAAACAACTAGCAAAAATAAACATTATACTAAATGCAACCTCAGACTATATCTGACTGAGTCTGATCTAAAGTGGATTTCTCAAAGTTAGAGAGAATCTAAATTTCCTTCCAGCTAAACATTTCCTAATTTTTGTCACAGTTTGAATTTTCATTTATGAAATTGAAAACTGTTTAATTTTGAAAAACTGATCAACATGCCAAACTACAGAAAAGATGGAGAAGCAGTTTGGCAAGATGACTCAAAATTAACCTCTTGTTTCTGTATTAAATAATATTCTGCCATTTCCCACACATTCTTCTCTTTTCTAACCTATCTTCCTTATTTTCTTTTAACCCAAGCCACATATGATCTGCTGAATTGATATCTGGGGGGTTAGCTTTTTCTTAAGAGGAAGCCCTTGAAACGGCAAAAACTCAGTTTTGCTATAGGCTGTGCATGGTCGTCCCTGGAAGCTGCATGACCAATGGTCATATAATGAGTAGTTTTCTTTTTTCCAGTCAGTTTACATTAATTGCATCTCTTCCAATGAGTAAATGAAGGCAAACAGATTTGACAAGAGATTTCTCAATAGTTTCTGGGTTATAGTTAGTGTTTTCCTGAAAATTGACTAGTTTTTTTTTTTTTTCCTATTTTTCTTTAAAAACATTTACATCTGAGAACTGAATCTCCCCACCATCTTACAGGACTTCCTATGCAGGAGACATAAGAGATGCTGTTTTGATCCCTAGGTTGGGAAGATCCCCTGGAGAAGGAAATGGCAACCCATTCCAGTATTCTTGCCTGGAGAATCCCATGGACAGAGGAACTGGTGGACTATGGTCCAGAGGGTCACAAAGAGTCAGATACAACTGAAGTGACCTAGCAAGCATGAACACATCCTCTTACAGCTTTAGGTATTGCCACTGGACTTCCTTTGGTGAATGGACAGGGAGTAAAGGAGCAAGTCATTTCTGGGGAGCAGCACTTCTCTGCTAGTGGCTGATGCTGCTGGGGCAGTTGTGAGACCATGTTAGTACAAAGGTGCCTCTCCTGAGAGAGAGGATCCAGGAACTTGTTTTAAGATTGTGTAGCTTTGTTTTCAGCTTCTTTCAGTAGTTGCCAGTTTCTCCTCAAACACTTGCTCTTAATTATCGGGTTAGACTGACCTAGAAAACTGAGGAAGACGTTGTAAAAACCTTCTTCCTGCTTCACAGAGGTCTCCAGGATGAAATGCTACCTGAGGTTATCTCATGCCATTCATCCTATTCTTTCCGGGCTTCAGTCTCCTGGGTATTTTCATTCAATGTTCTCACCTACAGGTGCCTAATCTCTTAGGGATTTCTCAAAGTCAAGGTACCTCATTAATCTGTTGTACAGGTGTGCAACTAGCATAATTTAGCTAGCAAAACAGTTTCACTTTCTCAAGTTACAGAAACACAGATTATTTCACCAGAAATGGGAGGAAAATTGGTTTCTTGCTCCTGTATCTAGTACATCTCTCAATCCTGTAGCTTTAGTTACCTCTGAGAAAAAGTGAACCTTAGTCCCTCAAAATATTCCAAGCAACATGTCTAAAAAACTAAAATCAATCTCAGAATTAGACTAATGCAGCACAAGAGTGTTTTGATATTATTTTCTTATATATTGATATAGTAAATGTATACAAAAATATTTATAACTTTATCTAAATTCAACTATCAGTATTCATATATAAGTATGAATACTTATTCCTACTCAGTATTTTTACCATGAGATTCATCCAGGAGACTACATACAACTCTCAATCATTAATTCTCCATCACGTCATCCCACTGCATATTCCAATGAAATATATATATATATATATTTATTACAGTATGGATTAACATTTGGTGTTAGTTCAGGGTTCTTTTTTCACAATTGTAGGTGATGTTTATGTGAAGAGTCCTCTGCATATATTTTCAAATCAAAGTTGATTCCAATGAGCCATACAAGTAGGTGCTATTGAACTCAAGTCTCAAAAACCTGGTTTGGTTGTGGTAAGACACTGCAGAAGCAATTTGGTGCAGAATATTTTAGGGAGGCACACTGTGTCTGAGAGCCCTGAGTGTCTCCATAAATTATCATAGTACATGGAGATAATTTGGGGTGAGGAGATAGGAAGATGACTTCAGCATTCACCGCAGCACAAAATTGAACTGTATCCTTAGAACTGGAAGCAACTGAGGAAGTAGTGTTCATGCAAGGATGACTCAGCCCAGATGCAGAAATAATGAGAAGCAAAGCCCTTTCCTGAAACAGCTGAATTACAGCCTGAAGGAGGGAATAAGTGGCGAATAAGAACTTTGAATAAGAAGGTAAAAGATACTCCCTGTGTTAGGTAGAAAGCACCAGTCAAGAAGACTCCAAGCACAAGGAAAAGCAACAAGGCATGAATCAGAAGCATTTAAGAATTATAAATATTGTTTTTCTTTCAAGGGAGGAAGGTATAACATGACAGATAGTAATTGGCACTCATAACAATAACTTCTGTCTAAAATCATTCCTCTGTTCTTCAGAGCACCTTGAAATGTTTATGTGCAAAAATTGGCAGTAGAAGTTAAATAACTAAGGCAAATGGAAGGACAGGAATTGAAAATTTGGAAGGGAGAGAGAGAACTCAAGGAGACTCAGAACGGTGTGGAAGGTGAAAGGAGAGAGGGTCATTGGAGTATGAGAGCAGTGAAAAGCATCTTTGGAAAACAGAACAGTAAATAAGCATTTTTAGATTGCATGCTGTCGAGTCTTCCCTCACTCCCCATAGAGTCTTCATAAAGGTCTATATTGCTCTTGTAGCTTTCATATGGATCTTCAAGACAGAACCCAAGGATTAAACAAGAACCACAAAATGGATTGTTAGGGCTTCCCTGGTGGCTCAGTGGAAGAGTCCTCCTGCCAATGCAGGAGAGTGGCAGAGCAGGTTCAATCCCTGGGTGGGGAAGATCCTGGAGAAGGAAATGGCAATCCACTTCAGTATTCTTGCCTGAGAAAGAATACTGAAGAGGAGTATAGAGACACAGGAGCCTAGTGGGCAACAGTCCATGGTGTCTCCAAAGAGTCAGAGATGACGTAGCAACTGAACAACAACTAGGATTGTTAAGGTATGTGTGTAAGTTCATCTGCTACAATCACACAGCAAATGAGGATGGAGGAAGAAGTACAAAGGCCCATGAAAGGGTAAATTCCTGGAATCCAGAGATTAGGGATTCCTTAGGGCATGGAATTGAAGTTTTACGGCACTCCTATCTAGATTTTCTTGGGCAGGAATGACCCAGCTAACATCTTGATATAGAAGTGTCAGTGAATATTTTAGCTACATTAGAGGTTGCATGCATTCTTTCTCATTGTTAAAAAAAAACAAACAGAAACTTGTAAATAAGTAAATTAGTAAAAAAATGAAAGTCTCTATGAAATTTTCACCATCATTTCTTCATCTCAGTATTATCCCCAGAGGCATTCACTGCTAATTATTTGATAGATTTCCTTATGGAAGATTTTCTTTTCATTAGCATTCCTATATTTGCAGATTTTTCCATATTTATATAAAGTTCTATTTTTTCCAATAGTATGATTTCACAATAGATTACAAATGTGAAATTTCTATATTTTCCGTATTAGGAGGTTGTCTTAGTTCTCAGAGGGATGGTGATACTAAATTGGACTCATGGCTCTCTCCAAGGGATGGGAAACACTCTTTCCATATTCTGAATAGAACACTTTTTGTCAATGCCACTTAATGGAATATTGCCACAGTGTTAGTCTTTACTAATAGAATGATTGGCAGCACGGGTGAAAAGAGGGAACATTTTGCCCCTTCTCCCACTTGGGTGGAATCCTATTTTTAAGAGTGACTCTGGATAGAGTGGTGTGCCTCCTGATCCCTCTTGAGGCTGCAATCTATATTCTGAGAAAATTAATTAGGGAATTGCATTACCTCTACTTCCCGTTTGCAGCTAGGAATATCTTAAGGGAGAATGATTCCTTCATTGACGTTTCAGAATTGCTTAACCAAATCATTCATCATTCTGTCTATAATTTCCTTTTTATGTACGCTTTCCCAGCATCAGAGTCTTTTCCATTGAATCAGCTCTTCACATCAGGTAGCCAAAGCATTGGAGCTTAAGCTTTAGCATCAGTCCTTCAAATGAATATTCAGGGTTGCTTTCCTTTAGGATTGACTGATTTGACATCCTTGCTGCTCAAGGGACTCTCAAGAGTACTCTCCAGCATCACAATTTGAAAGGAAAGGATATTCAATGCATAAACTATTCTGGGTCTTGATATTCATCTGGGAAAAAAGATGTGTTTGAGTCCTATCTCACACTAAGTGCGTGTGTGCTGTCGCTTTAGTCATGCCCAGCTGTTTTGTGACCCCATGGACTGTATCCCACCAGGCTCCTCTGACTATGGGATTCTCCAGGCAAGAATACTGGAGTGGTGGAGTGGTTCCCATTTTCTCCTCCAGGGTATCTTCTTGAAACAAGGGTTGAACCTGTGTCTCTTGCACTTCCTGCATTGTCAGGAAGGTTCTTTACCCCTAGTGTCACCTGGGAAGCCCACCTCACATTATACATGATATAAATTCCAGGTAATAAAAAGTTTAAATGTAGAAAACTAAAAGAAATATAATAATAATACCTGAGATATGTGAAAGTGTGAAGAATCATGCATAATTTGGGTGGGATATCAACAAATTCCTGTATGCAGGTCAAGAACCAATTCTTAGAACCAGACATGAAGCAATGGGCTGCTTCAAAACTGGGAGAGGAGTAGGCTAAAGGCTGCATATTGTCACCCTGCTTATAACTTTTATGCAGAGCACATCATGTAAAATGCAAGGCTGGACAAAGCTCAAGTTGGAATAAAGATTGCTGGGGAAAATATCAATAACCTCAGATATGCTGATAACACTACCCTTATGGCAGAAAGCAGAGAAGAACTAAAGAGCCTCTTGATGAAAGTGAAAGAGGAGAATGAAAAATCTGGCTTAAAACTCAACGTTCAAAAAATCAAGATCATGACATCTGGACCCATTGCTTCATGGCAAATAGATGGGGAAACAATGGAAACACTGACAAACTTTCTTTTCTTGGGCCCCAAAATCACTGCACACATGGACAACAGCCTTGTCTAATTCAATGAAACTATGAACTATGCCTGCAGTGCAGGAGACCCGGGTTCAATCCCTGGGTTGGGAAGATCCCCTGGAGAAGGAAATGGCAACCCACTCCAGTATCCTTGCCTGGAAAATCTCATGGACAGAGGATCCTGGTGGGCTGCAGTCCATGGGGTCACAAAGAGTTGGGCACGACTGAGTGACTAACACTAACTTATCAGCTATGCCATGTAAGGCCACCCAAGACTGAGGGTCATGGTGGAGAGTTCTGACAAAAAGTGGTCCACTGGAGAAGGGAATGGCAAACCACTTCAATGGTTTAATTCTTGCCTTAAGAACCCCATGAACAGTATGAAAAGGCAAAAAGATAGGACACTGAAAGATGAACTCCCCAGGTCAGTAGGTGCCCAATATGCTACTGGAGATCAGTGGAAAATAACTCCAGAAAGAATAAATAGACGGAGCTGAAGCGAAAACAACACCCAGTTGTGGATGTGACTGGTAATGGAAGTAAAGTCTGATGCTGTAAAAAACATTATTGCATAAGAACCTGGAATGTGAAGTCCATGAATCAAGGTAAACTGGAAGTGGTCAAGGAGATGGCAAGAGTAAACATTGACATTTTAGGATTCAGCGAACTAAAATGGACTAGAATGGTGAATTTAATTCAGATGACCATTGTATCTACACTGTGGGCAAGAATCTTTTAGAAGAAATGAAGTAACCTTCATAGTCAACAAAGAGTCCTAAATGCACTACTTAGATGCACTCTCAGAAATGACAGAATGATCTCTGTTCGTTTCTAAGGTAAGCCATTCAATATCACACAAGTCTATGCCCCAAACAATAATGTTGAAGAAGCTGAAGTGGAATGTTTCTATATAGACCTACAAGACCTTCTAGAACTAACATCCAAAGAAGATGTACTTTTCATCACAAGGGACTGGAATGCAAAAGTAGGAAGTCAAGAGATACCTGGAGTAACAGGCAAGTTTGGCCTTGGAGAACAAGATGAAGCAGGACAAAGGCTAACAGAATTTAGCCAAGGGAACACACTGGTCATAGCAAACACTCTCTTCCAAAAACACGAGAGAAGACTCTACACATGGACATTACCAGATGGTCAATACTGAAATCAGATTGATTATATTCTTTGGAGCCAAAGATGAAGATCTATACAGTAAGCAAAAATAGTACTGAGAGCTGACTATGGCTCAGATCTTGAATTCCTTATTGCCAAATTCAGACTTAAACTAAAGAAAGTAGGGAAAACCACTAGACCATTCAGGTATGATGTAAATCAAATCCCTTATGTTTACACAGTGAAAGTAACAATAGACTCAAGGGATTTGATCTGATAGACTGCCTGAGGAACTATGGACAGAGGTTTGTGACATTGTACAAGAGGCAGTGATCAACACCATCCCCAAGAGAAAAAATTGCAAAAAAGCAAAATGGTTGCCCGAGGAAGCCTTACAAATAGCTGAGAAAAGAAGAGAAGCAAAAGGCAAAGGACAAAAAGGCAGATATACTCATTTGAATACAGAGTTCCAAAGAATAGCAAGGAGAGATAAGAAAGCCTTCTTCAGTGATCAATGCAAAGAAACAGAGAAAAACAATAGAATGGAAAGATAAGTATGTCTTCAAGAAAATTAGAGACACCAAGAGAACATTTCATGCAAAGATGGGCACAATTAAGGACAGAAATGGTATGGACATAACAGAAGCAGAAGATACTAATAAGAGGTGATAAGAATACACAGAAGAACTATACAAAAATGATCTTAATGACCAAGATAACCATGATGGTGTGATCACTCTCCCAGAGCCAGACATCCTGGAATGCGAAGTCAAGTGGAGCCTTAGGAAGCATCACTATAAACAAAACTAGTGGAGGTGATGGAATTTCACTTGAGTTATTTCAAATCCTAAAAGAAGATGTTGTGAAAGTGCTGCATGCAATATGCCAGCAAATCTGGAAAACTCAGCAGTGGCCAGAGCATTCTAAAATGTCACTTTTCATCCCAATCCCCAAAAAAGGCAATGCCAAGAATGTTCAAAAACCACACAATTGCACTCATCTCACATTCTAGTAAAGTAATGCTCAAAATTCTCCAAGCCAGGCTTCAACAGTACATGAACCATGAAGTTCCAGATGTTCAAGCTGGATTTAGAAAAGGCAGAGGAATCATAGATCAAATTGCCAACATTCATTGGAACATCAAAAAGCAAAAGAATACCAGAAAAACATTTACTTCTGCTTTATTAATTATGCCAAAACCCTTGACTGTGTAGATCACAACAAACTGGAAAATTCAAGAGATGGGAATACCAGACCACCTGACCTGCCTCCTGAGAAATCTGTATGCAGGTCAAGAAGCAACAGTTAGAACTGGACATGAAAAACAGACTGGTTCCAAATTGGGAAAGGAGTACATCAAGGCTGTATATTCTCACCTTGCTTATTTAACTTATATGCAGAATACATCATGTGAAGTGCCAACTAGATGAAGCACAAGCTGGAATCAAGATTGCCGGGAGAAATATCAATAACCTCTGATATGCCACCCTTATGGCATAAAGCAAAGGAGAAATAAAGAGCCTCTTAATGAAAGTGAAAGAGGAGACTGAAAAGCTGGCTTAAAACTCAACATTTAATAAATGAAGATCATAGCTCCCATCACTTCACGGCAAATAGATGGGAAACAATGGAAATAGTGACAGACTTTATTTTTTTGAGTTCCAAAGTCACTGCAGATGGTGACTGCAGCCATGAAATTAAAAGACCTTGCTACTTGGAAGAAAAACTGTGACCAACCTAGATAGCATGTTAGAAAGCAGAGACATTACCTTGCTGACAAAGGTCCATCTAGCCAAAGCTATGATTTTTCCAGTAGTGAGTATGGATGTGAGAGCTGGACTATAAAGAAAGCTAAGTGCCAAAAAGTTGATGCTTTTGAATTGTGGTGTTGGAGAAAACTCTTGAGAGTCCCTTGGACTGCAAGGAGATCCAACCTGTCAATCCTAAAGGAAATCAGTCCTGAACATTCATTGGAAGGACTGATGTTGAAGCTGAAACTCCAATACTCTGGCCACCTGATGTGAAGAGCCAATTCATTGGAAAAGACCTGACGCTGGGAAAGATTGAAGGAAGAAGGATAAGGGGATGACAGAGGATGAGATGGTTGGATAGCATCACCAATTCAATGAAAACGAGTTTGAGCAAACTCCAGGAGAGTAGTGAAGGATAGGGTAGCCCAGCATGCTGTAATCCATGGAGTCGCAAAGAGTCAAACACTACTGAGTTACTGAACAACAACAATCAATGACACAATCTAACTCTTGTAAAAAAAAAAANCTGAAGCTGAAACTCCAATACTCTGGCCACCTGATGTGAAGAGCCAATTCATTGGAAAAGACCTGACGCTGGGAAAGATTGAAGGAAGAAGGATAAGGGGATGACAGAGGATGAGATGGTTGGATAGCATCACCAATTCAATGAAAACGAGTTTGAGCAAACTCCAGGAGAGTAGTGAAGGATAGGGTAGCCCAGCATGCTGTAATCCATGGAGTCGCAAAGAGTCAAACACTACTGAGTTACTGAACAACAACAATCAATGACACAATCTAACTCTTGTAAAAAAAAAAATTGGTATTATCTATCAAGATATTCAATATACAATTCTATAGCAAGATTTTACTCCTAAAAATCCTACAAAACTAAAATACAAATTGCAAAGATTTATACATAGCAGCATTTATGACAGCCTGATTTGCTACAGAAAACAAATCAGCCTGGAACTGACAATAGGTATCGTGGAATAAATTATGGAATGTCCCATAATGAGTTATTCTGCAGCATTGTTAAAGAATAGTCATATCTTACTACTGGAGATCAGTGGAGAAATAACTTCAGAAAGAATGAATAAACAGAGCCTTAGCAAAAAGAATACCCAGTTATGGATGTGACTAGTGATGGAAGTAAAGTCCGATGCTATAAAGAGTAGTATTGCACAGGAACCTGGAATGTCAGGTCCATGAATCAAGGCAAATTGGAAGTGGTCAAACAGGAGATGGCAAGAGTGAACATTGACATTTTAGGAATCAGCAAACTAAAATGGACTGGAATGGGTGAACTTAACTCAGATGCCGATTATATTTACTACTGTGAGCAAGAATGCCTTAGAAGAAAATGAGTGGCCATCACAGTCAACAAAAGAGTCTGAAATGCAGTACTTGGATGCAGTCTCTAGAATGACAGAATGATTTCTGTACATTTCCAAGGGAAGCCATTCCTTATCACAGTAATCCAAGCCTATGCCCCAACCAGTAACGCTGAAGAAGCTGAAGTTGAATGGTCCTATGAAGATCTACAAGACCTTCTAAATCTAACACCCAAAGAAGATGTCTTCTTCATCACATGGGACTAGAATGCAAAAGTAGGAAGTCAAGACATACTTGGAGTAACAGGCAAATTTTGCCATGGAGTACAAGATGAAGCAGGGCAAAGGCTAATAGAGTTGTGCCAAGAAAACACACTGGTCATGCAAACACCCTCTCCAACAACACAAGAGAAGACTACACATGAACATCACCTGATGGTCAATACTGATATCAGATTGATTACATTCTTTGCAGTCAAAGATGGAAAATTTCTATAANGCTAATAGAGTTGTGCCAAGAAAACACACTGGTCATGCAAACACCCTCTCCAACAACACAAGAGAAGACTACACATGAACATCACCTGATGGTCAATACTGATATCAGATTGATTACATTCTTTGCAGTCAAAGATGGAAAATTTCTATAAACTCAGCAAAAACAAGACTGGGAGCTGACTGTGGCTCAGATCATGAACTCCTTATTGCCAAATTCAGACTTAAATTGAAGAAAGTAGGGAAAACCACTAGACCACTCAGGTCAAATCCCTTACAATTTTACAGTGAGAGTGACAAATGGATTCAAGGGATTAGCTCTGATAGACAGAGTGCCTGACGAACTGTGGATGGAGGTTCATGACATTGTACAGGAGACAGTGATCAAAACCATCCCCAAGAGAACAAATGCAGAAAGGCAAAATGGTTGTCTGAGGAAGCCTTACAAATAGCTGAGAAAAGAAGAGAAGCAAAAGGCAAAAGAAAAAAGGAAAGACATACCCATTTGAATGCAGGGTTCCAAAGAATAGCAAGGAGAGATAAGAAAGCTTTCATCCTGATCAATGCAAAGAAATAGAGGAAAACAATAGAAGGGAAAGATCAGAGATGTCTTCAAGTAAATTAGAGATACCAAGAGAACATTTCATGCAAAGATGGGCACAATAAAGGACAGAAATGGTATGGACCTAACAGAAGCAGAAGATATTAAGAAGAGGTGACAAGAAGAACTATACAAAAAAAAAAGATCTTCATGACCCAGATAATCACGATGGTGTGATCACTCACCTA
>SJYV01031849.1:732481-745550 GCA_006410875.1 Neotragus pygmaeus | reverse complement strand
AGCATCATTCCTTCCAAAGAAATCCCACGGCTGATCTCCTTCAGAATGGACTGGTTGGATCTCCTTGCAGTCCAAAGGACTCTCAAGACTCTTCTCCAACACCACAGTTTGAAAACATCAATTCTTCGGTGCTCTGCCTTCTTCCCAGTCCAACTCTCACATCCATACATGACCACAGGAAAAACCATAGCCTCGACTAGACGGACCTTAGTCGGCAAAGTAATGTCTCTGCTTTTGAATATACTATCTAGGCTGGTTATAACTTTTCTTCCAAGGAGTAAGCGTCTTTTAATTTCATGGCTGCAGTCACCATCTGCAGTGATTTTGGCGCCCAAAAAAATAAAGTCTGACACTGTTTCCACTGTTTCCCCATCTATTTCCCATCCCTGGAGCACCATGTTGCTAATTCTCATTAAAATTGTGACCTTTTTTTTTTTGGCTCTTTGTTGCTGCATACCTTCTTTCTCTGGTTTGGGTCAGAAGGGGCTACTTTCTGGTTGTGGTGTGCAGTTTTTCATCATGGTGGCTTCTCAGTGCAGAGCACATCCTTTAGGCAACAGGGCTCAATAGTTGTGGAGCAAGGGCCTAGTTGCTCCTTGGCATGTGGGATCTTTCTGGACCAGGGATCGAACCCCTGTTCTCTGCATTGTCAGGTGGATTCTTAACCACTGACCTGTCAGGGAAGTCCCTAGATTTTCTTTAATATCATATCGTACTTTGGCAAGACTATCAGCTTGAGTTGAGAAAACTATTAGGGAAAATATAAAGCTCAATATTGTATCTACTAATTTATTCAACTTTTAAAAACTTGATTTCATGTGAAGAGTTGACTCATTGGAAAAGACTCTGATGCTGGGAGGGATTGGGGGCAGGAGGAGAAGGGGACGACAGAGGATAAGACGGCTGAATGGCATCACTGACTCGATGGATGTAAGTCTGAGTGAACTCCGGCAGTTGGTGATGGACAGGGAGGCCTGGTGTGCTGCGATTCATGGGGTCACAAAGAGTTGGACACGACTGAGTGACTGAACTGAACTGAACATTGAGGAATCTGTGAGAAATCCAAGTGGCTATGTAATGTAGCCAGTGGAATTTCTAAGTCTCAGGTAGTGAATTGCTTTAATTGAGAGATGGCAGCCAATATATTGAACAACCTGTGAGTTGTTGAACAACCTGTGAACAGCAAAAACCAACTCACAGACACTAGTCCACCAGGCGGGACACCTCTGGATTGCTGGAGCAGTTATGAAGTATCCTTGCTTTGCCAAATTTCATCCCTGGTTGCTGGATGTTGTGGACAAGCAAGGAAAACAGAGAGATGGAGAAAAGGCATTCAAGGCAATGGTGCAGCAGCAGCAGCAAGGAAGTATTTCAGCATTTCAATAACCAGGATGGCCATGCTAATAATGCATACTCACTGAATAGCAATCCTGAATGGAGTTGAACATATTTATTAGTGTACCAGCTAATAGCTTGTTTATGAAGGCCACTGGGAGAAATTTCTTTCAGAATGATATAAAGCTATATAGTTCTTACGCATCTGGCTTTTTAAAAATGTATCCCAAGGACATTCTGAATCTCAAAAATCTCTTTTTGTCTCTGGCCACTTGGAAGCATAGAACTGTATTTGCAGCCAAATTTAACTATGCTATTAAATATTTTAAAAGAAGATACCTTGTATTTCTGCATTTGGCTGTGCTTTATCTTTGTTCTAATTTCTTATTTTTTGAGGACTTCTTTTTGTAAACCTATTTGTATAATATTCTGTACATTTCTTAGGGAAATTTTTAACTGTAATATATTTTCAATTAAATACACATATTATACACACAAAAGGGATGGGTTAACTTTATCTGAGTTGGTGAAAAGACTGATATCTGAACTGGGAATTAAAAGACAAAGGTATTTACTTAGTAGACATGGGAACAAGGACATTCCAGAGAGAAGTCACCGTATGTTTAAAGGCATAAATTTGTAACAGCATGACATGCTGTTGAACTTCAAATAGTTCATTTTTAATTAGAACAAGTGGATGGAGTGAGGAGAGGTTTGCAGAGGCCAACTCACAAAACAAAAACAATGAGCATGACTCCTGCATCTACTGGCTATGGGCACATGGGCAAGTTATTTAACCAGTCTGTGTCAGTTTCTCCATCTGTAAAGTGGGGATAAAAATAGTACCTACATCATGGATGATTTTAAGGATTAAATGAGTTAATGCTTGAATTCACCTAAAACAGTATTTGACTGAAATATATATATATACTCTTATATATATATTTAAGATCTTATATGTATATAAGAGTTTGCCCTTTTTGTTACATATGGTCTATTAGGGTAGGTCTGATGAGAAGCAAACTTAATCCCTCCTATGGTGAGATGAAAACTTAACTCCTCTAACTCCAAGCTCAGTGCTCTTTCCATCCCACCACTGACTTATTAGGAACCAAAAGAGAGGTGCAAGGAAAAGACCATAACAAAAGAGGACAGTAACCACTCCAGCATTCTTGCCTGGGAAATCCCGGGGACAAAGGAGCCTGGCAGGCTTCAGTCCACGGAGTTGCAAAGAGTCGGACACAACTTAGTGACTACACAACAACAGCAAAATCTCAAACACTACTTTCATCCCTTTGTGATTTTCCTGAGGGCTAGTGCATGCCTAGGGAGTCTGTGGCTTTCAATATTTAATAAAGCTATATGCAGCCCCTGCATATCTAAGAGAAAGGAATATCTCAATCTATCACATAAAACACTGTTTCTCAAGATAAGAGTAGCTTATGTATTTGAAACATTTAACAAGAACATTATGGTTCTTCTTGTTACCTAGAGTAAAATTCAAATTTTCAAATGGTTTTAGATTCTAATCATAGTAAAGTCATTCTAATTCTAGACAACAGCAACATTCTCTGTTCCCTCTCAGGGAAACCTGGCATCACAAGCTGGTTAGATTGTTCCTTATCTGATCGGAGCTTTGTCAGTAATTCTCATCTCTTACACCTGTCTGTAAGGTGTAAGAGGCAACGCCACTTCAGATCATTGATTCATGGCATTGGAATGAAACTAACAATTGGGAATGAAACTAGAAGTCTCATTGACAACAATGGCGTCGTAGGCTCATGAACCAGAGCTATGGCTTCACATTGATAACAAGTCGTGGCTAGAACATTTTCCCTGCAATTAAATTCCTGAGACACTTCTTTCTTGAATCAGACCAAAACTCACATTTTAAAGCAGGAATTTCTGAACTTCCTCCAGCCTCACCTGTGAGTATATTAAAAACATTAGAGCTGCAACCTGGCGCAGGGTGAAAATGGGATGGGGGGGAAGGGTAGAAGGGAAGTTTGAGAGCGAAAGGACATATGTTATGGTAAGGCAGAAACCAATATAACATTGTAAAGCAATTATTCTCCAATTAAATAAGTAAAAGAAGATATTGTATAAAAGGAAAAATAAAAACATTAGAGCTGTATATTCCAGACAAGTGTTGCAATTACTATAGGGTGTGTTTTTAAAAAGTGAAACATCAATTATCTTATTCTATTGTGAAGACAAAGCAACTATAGAATAAAACAAGATATATGGACCTAACAATTGCCCTTAAGAAAGGAAACAGTTCTGCTGTTAATAAACACAAGCATTTGGCAGAGAAGACTGCTAGTCCTTCTTTGATCTCCAGACATAGTCATTTAACAAATGCAGCCATAAACAATCTAATGCCATCCCTTTTTTGTGTGCTTGTTTGTTTCAAAGTCTGAGCAGGACACTTCACTGCTCTGTATTCCTCTTCTTTATACACCATGAAGATGATTTTAAAAAAATGTATTACTATCTGAAACTAATTAACTTTTAATTGATCTGAATGGTGATAAAACACTCTATAATAATGACAAGTACAATATAAATTATGGGCAAAAAGCAGTCATCTGGCAGACTGCATTACTGTGGAAGCATTTATGATCTTTCTCAAACATTCTGCAAAAGTGTAAATCAATATGGAGGGTGTTAGACAATAGAATGGGTGGAGATGGTTTTCATTCAGAATAAGTGAGAGCCACAAGAGTCTAGGCAGATGGTTCAAAGGTCAAAGTGCTTTCATGGGTACTCACATACACATGAATTAGCATCCTTACATTTAGCATCTACCCATTCAATTCTACTCACCTGAAACTGCTCCTTTACATACTTTGTCAGATTCGTAAGTCTATAAGCCACTGGGTGTGAGAAAGTCTTGGGGTTCATAGACTCTGATAACTATGACAACTACACCAATATTGAATTAGACTTTATAGCAAATGTCACATTAAAAGTGGTAAGCACACATTGTTATGGAAACATAAATAATGCAAAGTGTCTGTCATTAGTAAGCATTTAAGAGAAATGTATGTATTCAGTGAATGAAAAGTTCTGGACAAGGATTCATGGAATATGGACTTTAGGTGTTTACAACTTAGGCATGGTAACTACATATTCAAATCATTATATAAATCAATGGAAATATACATGTAAAAAGAGAGTCATTTCTATGAAAACTAAGTTGAATGCTTTGGAAAGACTCCATAAATGTAAATCCATCAAAAATCTTTATCAATTCAGGTATATCAAGATAACTAAAAATTTTAAGGGAAAATCATAAAATAGGTCAAAGAAATTTGTACTCTAATGTCTTCACAAGTATCTTTACATTCTCCTTCCTCTTTAAGTAAAATAAATCTGGAAACTGTATGTGATATATGATGAATTTTATTTTATCTTAAACTTTTTATTTCATATTTGAGTATAGCAGATTGCCAATGTTGTGATAGTGTAAGGTGGACAGCAAGAGGACTCAGCCATGCATATACACATACAGTTATCCATTCTCCCCCAAACTACCCTCCCGTATGATGAATTTTAGATGTGCATTAGGCAAGAAGCTGAAATTCAAAGCACAGAATCCAGAATAAAGGAAAAGACCTGGCATAATATAAGCATATTGACAAATTGAAATTAATTTTAGAGCTACCTAAGTAAAAATAAACCTAATATGTATTATTTTTAAGCTTACTCAATGAAATAAGTTTTTTCAACTACCCAACCAATCATTGAACCTGATGTCAGAAAACAGGACTTTATCTCAAATATACATGAAAGAACTTTACAGATCTTTAATCTTTATAGAAATTTTTCTTATGTGCACCGTTGTGTGTTTTTTACAATAATCCTCAAAGTCAATAAATAGAGATTCCCCTGAGCACCAGTTAACTGACAGGCATGTGCTTGGTTATGAAGCCAAAAGGATGCATACTGTGACTTGAAAGGAGAGAATGCAAAATGCCAACAATCATAAATTGGAAGTGGAATCCAAAGAGCCTTCCTTAACCTCAAATTCAGTGGGTTTGCCAGGAGTAACTAACTAGCTAACTAACTAACTCTTCTCGCACTCTCTCTCCACTCCCTCTGTGTGTATGTGTGTGTATAATATTTAGATATATGAAATGTATATCATGACTCTGTACACCTATACCATATATAAAACCCCTATGGCTCAGACGGTAAAAAAATCCTCCTGCAATGCAGGAGACTAGGGTGCGATCCTGGAGTTGGCAAGATCCCCTGGAGTAGGAAATAACAACCCACTCCATTATTGTTGCCTGGAGAATAAAATGGACAAAGGAGCCTGGTGGCCTACAGTCCATGAGGTTGCAAAGAGTCAGACACCACTAAGCAGTTAACACTATACCAGATATACTTGTGCACCCATGGTACCTACATAACATATACATGCCTATAAATACACAGTCACACATCTGTCTACAAAACACTGAACAATCCACTTCCCCTTAATCGTATTCTTATAAATTCAATTTCCAGCCAATAATGTGATGTTTCAGAACCAAAGTTACTTGAAAAAGAACTTCACACCTAGCTTGAGCCTTTTTATATTTTTTTCCTGTGGCACTGTGTTCTCAAACTTTACTTCTGACATTTAAAAAGCCTTGCTGCTGATCTTAAATCATAGAACTTAACACATAAACAATATAGCCTACATTTTACAAACACTTTGAGTCTATTCATTAATCTATATAATATCCTTGCAAAGTGAATAATTACAGTTTTCACAGGTTTCCCCCCCCCCACGACAAAACTGAGACTTGGTTAAATAAAGTATCAGATAAAAAAGGACATTTATGAAACTTAATTTAACACGTAATTCAATTTAATTCAACACCAGATGGTCAATACTGAAATCAGATTGATTATATTCTTTGCAGCCAAAGATGGAGAAGCTCTATACAGCCAGCAAAAATAAGACTGGGAGCTGACTGTGGCTCAGATCATAAACTCCTTATAGCCAAATTCAGACTTAAACTGAAGAAAGTAGGGAAAACCACTAGACCATTCAGATATGAACCTAAATCAAATCCCTTAAGATTATACAGAGGAAGTGAGAAATAAATTCAAGAGATTACATCTGATTGTCTATCAATCAGCTTGAAGAACTACGGATGGAGGTTCATGACATTGTGCAGGAAGCAGTGATCAAGACCATCCCCAAGAAAGAGAAATGCAAAAAGGCAAAATTGTTGTCTGACAAGGCCATACAAATAGCTGAGAAAAGAAGAGAGGTGAAAGGCAAAGGAGAAAAGGAAAGATATGCAAATTTGAACGCAGAGCTCCAAAAATAGGAAGGAGAGATAAGGGAGCCTTCCTCAGCGATCAGTGCAAAGAAATAGAGGAAAACAATAGAATGGGAAAGTCTAGAGATCGCTTCAAGAAAATTAGAGATACCAAGGAAACATTTCATGCAAAGATGAACACTTGGTATGGACCTAAAAGAAGCAGAAGATATTAAGAAGAGGTGGCAAGAATACACAGAAGAATTGTACAAAACAAACCTTCATGACCCATATAACCATGATGGTGTGATCACTCACCTAGAGCCAGACATCCTGGAATGTGAAGTCAAGTGGGCCTTAGGAAGCATCACCATGAACAAAGCTAGAGAAGGTGATGGAAGTCCAGTTGAGCTATTTCAAATCCTAAAAGATGATGCTGTGAATGTGCTGCACCCAATATGCCAGCAAGTCTAGAAAACTCAGCAGTGACCACAGGACTGGAAAAGGTCAGTTTTCACTCCAATCCCAAAGAATGGCAATGCCAAAAAATGTTCAAACTACCACACAATTGCACTCATCTCACATGCTAGCAAAGTGATGCTTAAGATTCTCCAAGCCAGACTTCAACAGTACATGAACTGTGAACTTCCTGATGTTCAAGCTGGTTTTAGAAAAGGCAGAGGAACCAGAGATCAAATTGCCAACATCCACTGGATCATCGAAAAAGCAAGAGAATTCCAGAAAAACATCTATTTCTGCTTTATTGATTATGCCAATGCCTTTGACTGTGTGGATCAAAAAAAAACAACTGTGGAAAATTCTGAAAGAGATGGGAATACCAGACCACCTGACCTGCCTCCTGAGAAATCCGTATGCAGGTCAAGAAGCAGCAGTTAGAACTGGACATGAAACAACAGTTTGGTTTCAAATAGTGAAAGGAGTACATCAAGGCTGTATATTGTCACCCTGGTTATTTAACTCATATGCAGAGTACATCAAGTGAAACACTGGGCTGGATGAAGCACAAGCTGGAATCAAGATTGCCTGGAGAAATACAAATAACCTCAGACATGAAGATGACACCACATTTAATGGCATAAAGTGAAGAGGAACTAAAGAGCTTCTTGATGAGAGTGAAAAAGTTGGCTCAAAACTCAACATTCAGAAAACTAAGATCATGGCATCTGGCCCCATCAGTTCATGGCAAATAGATGTGGAAACTATGGAAACAGTGAGAGACTTTATTTTGGGGGGCTCCAAAATCACTGGAGATGGTGATTCCACCATGAAATTAAAAGACACTTGCTCTTTAGAAGAAAAGCTATGACCAATCTAGACATCTTGCTGAAAAGCAGAGACATTACTTTACCAACAAAGGTCCATCTAGTCAAAGCTATGGTTTTTCCAGTAGTCATGTATGGATGTGAGAGTTGGACTATAAAGAAAGTTGAGCACCAAAGAATTGATGCTTTTGAACTGTGGTGCTGGAGAAGACTCTTGGACTTCTTGCACTCTTGGACTTCTGGTTGGACTGCAAGGAGATCCAACCAGTCCATCCTAAAAAAAATCAGTCCTGAATATTCACTGGGAGGACTAATGCTGAAGCTGAAACTCCAATACTTTGGCCACCTGATGTGAAGAACTGACTCATGGAAAAGACCCTGAT
The DNA here is from genome assembly GCA_006410875.1 of Neotragus pygmaeus. Taxonomy (NCBI): domain Eukaryota; kingdom Metazoa; phylum Chordata; class Mammalia; order Artiodactyla; family Bovidae; genus Neotragus; species Neotragus pygmaeus. The sequence continues at coordinate 737,288 of SJYV01031849.1, read as the reverse complement.
GCTGAGAAAGAATGAAGGCAGGAAGAAAAGGGGATGACAGAGGATGGGATGGTTGCATAGCATCACTGATGCAAGGAACATGAATTTGAGTATGCTCCTGGAATTGGTGATGGATAGGGAAGCCTGGCGTGCTGCAGTCCATGGGTCTCAAAGAGTTGGACATGACCGAGGGACTGAATTGACTGAATTCAACACCATTATTTACAGAAGGAGAATGACATAGGAAAGATGAAATGATAGTTCAATAATATCTACTGGGCCCTTATTATGTGCCTTACAAGTGAAGGAGAAAAAGCAATTATTTCTGTCCTTAATTTGATTACAAGGCAGTGTGATGTATGTGAAGAGAGATTTGTTCAAAGCACAGTTGAAATACAGGAGTAGGAACAACTTACTGTTGTTTGTTGTGGGTGGGTAGGAGTGGTAGAAAATTCGTTCCTAAAATAACCTTAATGGAGTATCTTGAAGAATAGGATCTCCACTTAGTAGACAAAGAGAAGGACATTCTTATAACAGAAACATTACATATCAATGCACAGAACTCCTTTTTCATCCAAATAAAAGCATAGCAGTGCAGTAGGTTTGAATGAACCCCGAGGTTTGAATAGGAAATTGCAGAACATAATGAATAATCTTTATCCTACCTATGGAATTTTAATCTCCTTTGGACCTCCTGGAGCTACTGCATTCTAGAAGACTTTCTCTATAAGTAAGCATTGCTCAGTTCATTAATTTGAACAATAAGGAGAATAAATTGAAGGGAAGGAAGACCAGGATTAAATTGTTGGACTGAGAATGAAAAGGTGGTGGCAGTTTCCATTCTTATTTTAGAAGCAGAATTAATAACACTCAATGCCTTTAAATATAATTGATGACTTTCGTTCACTAGTGGCTTCCGAAAGTGTGCTTAGCTTTTCCACTCCAAGTCATTCATAGGTTAATTGGGGGACAAGGTAGGATAAAGTAGTACATAACCCAGCTCACTGGATTGCTGCATTACCAAATGGGCTAAGTATAGATTGAAAAATCACACAACTCAGTGTTTTATCTGAAGATATTCTCATTTAAAGTGACAGCAGTGTTTACCTCTTAACTTGAAGTCTATGGTTGTTAAGTCATTCAGTCACAACAGACATTTTGTGACCCCATGGACTGCAGCAGGCAAGGCTTCCCTGTCCTTCACTGTCTCCCAGATCTTGCTCAAACTCATGTCCACTGAGTCAGTTATTTTATCCAACCATCTCGTCCTCTCTCATCCCCTTCTCTTCCTGCCTTCTATCTTTTCCTAACTTGCAGTCTAGGATTAAGTCAAATATACACAATCAATATCTACTTCTCTCCTAAATTAAACTCAGATCAAGACTAACTGACCTATGGATCTGCAGAGGGAACTTGTCCAGACAGCATTTGGGTTCTCATTTCTGCCTTACTTGAGAGAAAAGAAAAAAAATGTGAGACATAATAAAGCACATTTAATTGCCCTTAATTCTGTAGTTCCATAAAAGTATCTAGAGAGGCCAGCTCATTACTCCATAATTGTCCAAAAAACCTTTCCATTTTTGTTTTAAATGAACACTTCTTGTTCTGTGGGGCAGATACTTGGAGACTAATCTATAATTTTCATTTTATCTTTTCATATAAAATAAAGACAATAGGAGATAGTTAACAAATAAGTTACAAAATAATGAAAACTGGAAAGTTTTTTAAAAAAACTATGTTTCTGATATTCAAGCGTGTGCACACAAAATGGCAATCCCCTAAGTCTTATCGATAAATGTTAGGCTTGGACAAAGAGATACCCACTGGTATTAATGGAATCATGTTCAAACTTTATGAATCTTATGGAAGGCTATTGACATGTAAATTAGCCAAGCAATTTTGAAAAAGTCTATTAGTAATACTATTATATCAAAAATCCATTATGGTTTGAGATTTGATGTAGAGATGTATTTACATAATCAGTCAAATTGCCAACATCCATTGGATCACAGACAAAGCAAGAGAATTCCATTAAAACATTTATTTCTGCTTTACTGATTATGCCACAGCCTTTGACTGTGTGGATCACAACAAGCTGTGAAAAATTCTGAAAGAGATGGAAATACCAGACCACCTGACCTGCCTCTTGAGAAACCTGTATGCANAAAAAGAAAGAAATGATTTAAATGAACTTATTTACAAAAGAGAAACAGACTCACAGACTTAGAGGATGAACATATGAACTTACCATTATGGGGGCAGGGGGAGAATGGGCAGAAGAGATAGTTAGGGAGTTTGGGATCGACGTGTATGCTGTTATATTAAAAATGGAAAACCAAGAAGGTCCTACACTATAGCATGGGGAACTCTGCTCACTGTTATGTTGCAGCCTGGATGGGAGAGGAGTTTGGGGGAGAATGTATACATGTTTAGGTATGGTTGAGTCCCTTCGCTGTCCAACAGAAATTGTCACAGCATTGTTAATTGGCTATACTCCAATATAAAATTTTAAAAAATTTTAACATTAAATAAATTAAATCTGTTTTTGCTTTCTATTATTGAATAGAAATAAAACTTGATTACATTCCTATAATATGACATTAAGAAAAATATACATACCTGTCATTTTTTCTTTAGTAATGTAAAAAGTTTTCCTAACAAAAGCATTACTGAATGAGTGTTGACATATATAGGGTAAAATTATTTCTACTACCTTTACTTCCAAGTTTTTCATCAAAATTCCACAATTCAACTCCATTTCAATTCTATAAAAACACTATGCTATTCATATAGAAGATGGTGAAAGGTTTTATGAATGCTATAAAATGATTTTTATATATTTATGCTGGCTCCTAAAAGACCTATAAAACATTTTCTTTCCCCAAATATAATGTATTTGAGGCAGAGACTAAAGATAGATTGCATTTTTAAAATATGCATTACCTCTTCCTTCCTTCCCCAGTTCCTTTTTATCCTTTTGAACAAGAAGGCATGTAGAGACAATAGAAAGTTCTTTACTGTTAAAGGAGTAAATGAGTAACATTCAAAATCAGTGATAAAATAACAGTTGCCCTAAGAGACAGAAGGAAATATTGATGGCTCAGCTCTCCTATTCAGAAAGCATATTCCTGAGACCTGATGAAGAATTTGAGTTTCAGGCAAGGTATCTGGATCCACCAAATCTTCCCCATCACCTACCTANGTGATAAAATAACAGTTGCCCTAAGAGACAGAAGTAAGGAAATATTGGTGGCTCAGCTCTCCTATTCAGAAAGCATATTCCTGGGACCTGATGAAGAATTTGAGTTTCAGGCAAGGTATCTGGATCCACCAAATCTTCCCCATCACCTACCTAAGCTAATAAAAATCCCTTATTCTGGATCCTGAGACATTTTGAGGATATAGTCTTCTATTAAAGTGCACAAAGCTTGAGTAAGATTGGGGAGAAGTAAATAAAGGTGCAGGTAGATGAGATAGAGACAGCTCTGTGAGTGTGAAAGGGGGCGTGAAAGGGAAAGCAAGTAAGCAATAAAGCCATTCTCTGACATCTAGAAGGCCCCCTGTGCATGCTGTGCACTGGGTGTGATATCTTGAATTATTAGACCTGATTTTTTTACTCTTCCTTATATCTACCTTCTGTTCTACATGCCACTGAAGTTCCTTCTACTAAAGGCAGAGTGCCCTTTCCTACCATCGACTAAGTCATGACTATCCCAAAGAATACTAGCAGACAGGACTCAAATATGCTTGCACATTCTATTGCCTTTCTGCAACAGCTGTGGGTAGAGCTTAATTGAGACAGCACACAGGTCCACGAAAGACTGAAGAGTCAGGTGAATCAGAGGTGGATTCAATCCATGTTTTGAGCCAAACCTGGACTAGCCAAATCCCTGCAGGCCTGCAAATGCACAAACAAGATTTGAACAACTGTCCCTTTAAGCCAATGAGAATTGAAATGTTTTGTTTTGAGGTCTCATTGTAGCAACAGACAACAGATATATTGACTGAGGTTCTGGGAAGAAGGAAACAAGACCCTTACTATCAAGGGATTTACAAGAAGGAAACAACCCTTACTATCAAGGGATTTACAATGTAGTCGATGGTACACATTAGTAAACAGAAAATAAATTCCTGTCAAGGATACTACAAGACATCTAACTTGATCTTGGGGACTCAGGTGCCCTAGATGGAGTGACATCTAAGCTTGGAACTGAAGGATGAATAAGAATGAGCAAACTAAAAGGGATGGAGGAGAGTTGTGATTTGACAGAGCACCACAAATCTAGAAAATTTGCAAAGATGTGCAAAGACCTGGGAATGTGAGAGAACACAAGATTTTAAAGGAATTGTGAGCAAAAAGAACATGGGCTTTGAGGTAGAGAACAACAGCCACATGGCTGTAATCAAAGACTGTACTGTGTAAGAATGACAGCAAGAATGGGTGTGAGGTTTTCGTACAGTTACAGCACAATGATTACCAGGCTGTAAGTCACAAGACCAGAGTTCATATAATTCCTTTCCTAGCTCTTTTTCCTTGAATATGTCACATTCGAGACTCTCTTATTCTGTTGTGCCTCAAAACTAATTATCCACTTTGAAGTGTTGGGAATAGTTTTCATAAATTAGATCTTCTGGAGGAGGTCATGGCAACCAACTGCAGTATTCTTGTCTGGAGAATCTCATGGACAGAGGAGCCTGGAGGGCTATAGTGCATAGTGTTGCAAAGAGTCAGACATGACTGAAGCAACTTAGGAGATGCAACTCATGTAAGTGCTATTATTATGTCTGCTAATAACAATATCCTGTCATGCTCCTTGTTGAGAAAGAT
>SJYV01031849.1:707375-730663 GCA_006410875.1 Neotragus pygmaeus | reverse complement strand
AGGGTTTTAATTTTTTTTAAGTTAGAGAATATTCTCAGTTCTCATGTTATTCTCCCAACCAAAACATTTCTCTCTCCCCTCCAAACATAAATGCAATGCTGGATTCTGTGTTAATACTTCTCTCACTTTTCTTTATAATTGTGTCCTCCCTTAAATGATCTACTGTTTAGCTCTGGATATTTTACTTTCTTACTGCATTTATGCTGTATGACTTGCTTCTCCACTCAGCATTAGGTTGTGAGAATCATCTATGCTCACGTGTGTAGGGGATTCTGTAAAGTCTTCAGCACTTTGTTATCACATCCAGAGAACCAGGCACATTCTTCACTGTTCTGCTGCACCTGTGCAAGGATGTCTCAAGACTGTCTTCCAAAGAGTGCAATTGCTGGGTCATGTGCGTGCGTGCATGCTCAGTCCCTCAGTCGTGTCCTACTCTTCACAACCCCATGGACTGTAGACCCGTCCGGCTCCTCTGCCCGTGGGCTTATCCTGGCAAGAATACTGGGAAATGTGTGTTAGTCGCTCAGTCGTGTCTGACTCTTTCTGACCCCATGGACCGTAGCCCGCCAGGCTCCTCTGTCCATGGAATTCTCCAGGCCAGAATACTGGAGTAAGTGGCCATTCCCTACTCCAGGGGATCTTCCTGACCCAGGGATTGAACTCAGGTCTCCTGCACTGGCAGGCAGATTCTTTACCACCGAGCTACCTGGGGAGCCTTAGACTATGTATATTTTCAAAACAAAGAGTGTTAAATTTTTTCCAGAAATGTTACCACCTGCAGTGCCTATTAATTCACCCTGGTTCCTTCCTTGTTTGCATTTGCTATTGTGCATTTCAAAATTTTGCAAGTCATCTTAGGCCCATCTCCTTTCTTTCTGTCCTTCCTTCTTTCCTCCCTTCTCCCCCATCTTCCCTCATGTAATTTCTTCTTTGTCCTCCATCAATGATCTGGAGAAGAGATGGTCATGGCTAAAATTTTCTAGGATGGAGAGTGGGGGCAGGGGGTGAGGAGCTTGAGATGCTTTGTAGGCTAAAACAGGCTTTGCTACTTCAAATTCTGTGATAACACTGATGTCAGCTTGGCAATCCTTATGGTATTTTTCTCCAGACTGCTTTAGCATCATTGCTGGCAGAATGACATTTAAAAGGTGAACTCCTGAATCAGAGTTAATGGTCAATGTCAAATGCTCTAGAAGCAAAGCTGCTGTTTTGGAAATCTGCACCAGCTATGTTCTGCACCAGCTAGATGCACAAATAGATGAAATCATTCACTAAGGACTGCAATCGCCGACTCCACTGTTTCCATGGCAACGTATCCCAGGCAAGGCATTCCAAAGACTCTTTATTTAAGAAATATCAAATAGCCCCAGGGAGTCTCTAGTCATGTCAGACCACCATATCCACAATAGCAAAGATTATCCCTTGCCCAGCAGAAGGGGATAATCCTTTCCCAATTTCATGACTTTCTGACACTTCTTAAGAGGAATAAAATCCCATCCCAAAGCATTTCTTTTCATTTTGCTTTCTTGGGGCTAATAGAATATTCAGGATACAAAGCAGAAGGAAATGGGGGTTGGAAAATGGATTCTCTCTGCTTCCAGTGGCTCTATTTATATAAGCTGTCTGGAAATATTCAACACAAGGATTCAGGAGGCCTAGTTTTTAATCACTCCTGCTTACTGCTTGATATTAATGTTTGAGTGTTGGGTTTTTCTTTTTAAAATGACAGAATTGAACTGGAGTACTTCAAAGTAGCTTCAAGTTATCAACTGAAAAATATGTTGTGTGTTATCTGTCATGTAAGAGTTCTGTATAAACTTATTCCTCCCTCAGAAAATGATCAATAATAAGAGCAAGGCTGAAGTCGTAAGAACCTGGTCAGTATTGCACCACAATATTTTTGTGTGTTGTATAATATTTTCATTTTGAAACAAGCAAAAAATATATATTAATTTTTATTCTGTACAGACCTCTTTGTCAGGATTTAGAAGGATCAGCTTTTGTAATTCATCATGGTACAAAATGGAGCTCTTTTCAGTGCTAATCACTACATACTCATCATTTCCTTCAACAAATGCCATGGTATATGTTCTAACTTTATGAGCAATGAAAAAAAGAAAGTGCTAGTTGTTCAATTGTGTCCAATTCTTGCCACCCCATGGATGGTAGCCTGCTAGACTCCTCTGTCCGTGGAACCCTCCAGGCAGGAATACTGGAGTGGGTAGTCATTCCCTTCTCCAGGAAATTTTCCGGACCCAGGAATTGAACCTTGGTCTCCTGCATTGCAGGTGGGTTTTTACCCCCTGAGCCACCAGGGGAGCCACCAGGGATGACATAAAATCCAAACTTCTGTGCTTACTCACATCACTGACTTCTGTTTAGGGCCTCACTAGCCATTTGAGGAGGTGTTGCCCAGTTAGGATAGGCCTCTAGGAGTGGACAACCTCATTTGCGTTCCTGGATCCGTCCTTTCCTGGCTCTTTCACTGCAGGCACCTTCCATATCCTTTTGGATCTCAGTTTCCACATACATAAAATAGGAATAAAGGTGGTAAATCCACCACAGAGTTAGAAGAAATAAATAGGTCAATACTTTTAAGTACTTAACAGTTCCTGGCATATCATAAGCACTCAATAAATATTAGCTATTATTACTTTATCATTTCAGAAGCATTCCCAAGGGTACCATTCAGTGCGCTCAAGTGCTCATTTAATTGATAGCAGTGTAGCTGCCCACATATTCATTTGCCTCCAAAGTAAGCAGTTCACTGGTTAATTGCCTAATGCACATTAGCATAAAAATAACAAGAGTCAATCATGAAGCATTACTATTATCATTTTAGAAACTACTGGGGGAAACTAATGCATATAATGAATGCAGAAATTTTATTAAATTTAATTCTTTGAAATGATTGGCAAGCTATTGTTGACATTTATATTGCTTAATATTCAAGGAGCAGTAAAAAATAAGACATTCTTATGTTTTCTTTAAAGAAACTTATTTTTCAGGCAATGCAGAGCCAGTTTCTCTTTTATCTCACTGTCATTCAGACACAAGATTTTTTTCCATTTCAGTTTGCAAGTGAATTTCAATTTTATAGGATTTTCTGATACCTTTATTTTCTTCCTTTTTTTCTCTCCCTCATTTCCTCCTTCTGGTCCCTCTCTTCAAAAGTCTCTGTATACTAAGATTAATTAAAATGGTTCAAAAATGACTTCAGCAATAAGTGCTAGGAACCCAAAGGAGAACTATATTCTATAAAACCATTAACCACAGCAATATTTGTATTTAATCATTTTTATTATCTGTTTAGTTTTAATACTTGATCATTTTATAGATAGATCAAAGGTGATATTTTGTTTAATAATAAATTTTCTGTGCAAAAGTATTTTTTAAGTTTTTATAAGTGAATCATCAGTATCATCTTTTTTTGGTATATATATATATAATAGATTGCTTTTAAAACCATCCCATCTGTAGTTTTCCATCTCCAATAAGGGTGCACTCAGGCCAACTGCAGCAGGAATGCAGTGAGATATTTGGAAGGATTTCTATGTTGTTGTGGCTGGCAAACCCTGGGGTGCTTTACTAAGGGAGAAAGCTCTTTCTCTGAAGTTTTTAGGAACAGAATGAGTAACTTGTCTGGGAATAATGCCATCTTGAAATCTGAAGGACAAGCTGGAATTTCCAGACCATTTAATATAGTTCTATCTTATCACTTGCTTATCAAAATTTCAGTGCATTCATTGATAGCCAGCCTTCTACAAAATACTGAAATAATCAACATGTGGCTTGCTCGCCTTTCTCTGCAGTGCAATGTTACTCATAATGTTACCTGAATCCTTACCAGGCAACTGGTGATGTGTCTCCCAAAGCCTATGAACCATACACCACGGGAAAAATTAAGTGAATTAGCATCATCCTACATAGACTTCTTTAGTACATAATCACTTACATAATTACACTGAATTCTCACAAAACAACTCCGAGGAAGACATTCTTCCCATTTTGCAATAGGGGGATAAACCAGCTTATTCAAGGCAAACCAGCTGACTCCAAATCTGTTTCTCCTGCCAAGAAACTAAGTTTTTCTATATTGTCCAATAACTCCCAAAATTAACTACAAAGGATGGCCAACTGGGATTTACAGAGACCACTGCAAAACAGGCAGGGAAACTGTTTTAGAGTTAGGGGGGAAGCAGAACTTTTCTCAGCATTCCTCACAATGTGGTGAACAGCCAGCTTTAGAGTCTGACTGTGTCTAAGCCCAGGATTTCAGATTTCTCTGAAGCATAATAGTCTCCCCTAATCCATGGGGTATACTTTCCAAGACCTCTAGTGGATGCCTGAAACTGAAGAATGTACAGAACCCTATATATACAGTTGCCCCTTGAATTCAGAGATCTGGGGCACCAACCCCTGTAGCTGGGCAGGCTCCTCTGTCCATGGGATTCTCATGGCAAAAATCCTGGAGTGGGTTGCCATTTCCTCCTCCANGAAGAATGTACAGAACCCTATATATACAGTTGCCCCTTGAATTCAGAGATCTGGGGCACCAACCCCTGTAGCTGGGCAGGCTCCTCTGTCCATGGGATTCTCATGGCAAAAATCCTGGAGTGGGTTGCCATTTCCTCCTCCAATTTCTATCCTGACCCAAGGATAGAACCCTAGTCTCCTGCATTTCCTTCATTGGCAGGCTGATTCTTTACTGCTGAGCCATTAGGGAAACCCATTACCATCTACTACTGCAGTATACATTTATTGAAAAAAACAAACAAACATGTATAGGTGGATGCACGCAATTTACAGCCATGTTATTCAAGGGTCAACTATACTATGCTTTTTCCTATACATATATACCTTTATATTTTAATTTAAAAATTAGGCACAGTAAGAGATTGACAGTGATAATAAAAAATAGAACAATTATAGCAATATATTGTAGTAAAAGTTATGTGAATGTGGTCTCTCTTTCTCAAAATATCTTATTGTACAAGTTTGACAACTTTTCCATCTTAACAATGCGCTCATCATGCATTGCTGCTATAAATTTTGTAGCTTGAGGTGCAACAGCAAAAATAGTAAAAATTTCTTTTTTCCTTCTTCACAATTTTACAACTAGAAGATTCATTCTTATTGTAGGCCTTAGCAACCTCAGCATCTGAGTTTTTTCTCTCCTTATTAAGTCANAATCTGGAATGAAACTCTTTATCATTATGTTTCAATATGTACTTGGACAAAGTTACTGTTAAAAATATTAGAATTTGTTAAAGATGCATTTTTGCTTAGAATTTAAATTAATACATACATTAAATTACATATATTTAAAATTGTTCAAATATGTAGTCAGTTTATTGAATAATTTGTTATTACTATTTATTTATTTAGTATCAGTACTACATGATGTCATGTATACTGAGTGTTTTGCTGACAGTCTGACATAGAGTAATGGTAAAATAAAAGTTATTATTGTTTTTGTAAGTCTAAAGAACATAATCCTATATACTCTTTTATTTTGTTAACTTTTACATTTTTATTCTCATGGTAGTTTGAAGATGTGTATAAGAGACAGACCANTATCAGTACTACATGATGTCATGTATACTGAGTGTTTTGCTGACAGTCTGACATAGAGTAATGGTAAAATAAAAGTTATTATTGTTTTTGTAAGTCTAAAGAACATAATCCTATATACTCTTTTATTTTGTTAACTTTTACATTTTTATTCTCATGGTAGTTTGATCCATTGCTATTTTTTAAAAGACTCTGCAATAGTAAAACAATTGAAGCTAAAATATATACAGGTTATATTGCAGTATTATTATCCATTTCACTCTCAGATCTTATCTATTTCAACTCTTTTGTAGACTCTTCATATTAATCTTAGTTTTCTTTAACATTGAAAAAGCTATTTATTAGTTTTGCTATACATCAACATGAATCCTCCACGGGTGTACATGTGTTCCATGTTGATGTATGGCAAAACCAATACAATATTATAAAGTAATTAGCCTCCAATTAAAATAAATAAAACAANTTATTAGTTTTGCTATACATCAACATGAATCCTCCACGGGTGTACATGTGTTCCATGTTGATGTATGGCAAAACCAATACAATATTATAAAGTAATTAGCCTCCAATTAAAATAAATAAAACAAATTAAAGCTATTTATTAATATTTCCAAAAGAACATGGAGATGAATAGATTGAGTACAATCTTTTGTGTAATCTGTTCAAGAATCACCCCAAAAAATGATTTTTAAAAAATAATTCTGATTATAATTGTGTATGTTGTGTCACCATAATTAGGTTATGTTCTATTGGAGGAGCAAAGATTTTATTTTAGTAATTTGTACATTCATTTATTCATTTAACACTTATACATTATAGGTATCAGGAGCTGGCCTCCAACCACACTGGAATCCATTCATTTATCTCCATTTTCTCCACTGTCACAAGGGACCTATTCATCATCGTCTCTTGCCTGAACTCTCACAACAGGCTGTTAAGTTTTCCTCCCACCCACAAGAGAGCTCTGGGTTAATTTATGACTATCTTCAGCAGGAGATATGTTAATAGGATGCTGATTCATTAATTTCCTCATCCACCTTTCTTGGAAAAGATCAGTTTGCTAATTTTTCTGGATATAGATATTAAAGTATATACAGATATTTATATGTGGAAAGAGAGAGGAGAGACAGTGACAGACAGAAACACTAGGGGACAAGAATTAAGGAAAAGAAGGACCACTAAAGTTATTTGAATGACTAAAACATTTAGCCACACTGAAGGAAGAATTATAATACAAATCTAGCTTATTTCTATTCACGTTTATAAGAAAAGATCTCAATTAAACACTACATATTTATTTAGTCATGTCTGACTCTTTGCAACCCCATAGACTATNTTATTTGAATGACTAAAACATTTAGCCACACTGAAGGAAGAATTATAATACAAATCTAGCTTATTTCTATTCACGTTTATAAGAAAAGATCTCAATTAAACACTACATATTTATTTAGTCATGTCTGACTCTTTGCAACCCCATAGACTATGAAATTCTTCAGGCCAGAATACTGGAGTGGGTAGCTGTTCCCTTTTCCAGGGTATCTTCTCAACCCAGGGATTAAACGCAGGTTTCCCACATTGCAAGCAGATTCTTTACCAGCTGAGCCACTAGGGAAACCCAATAAAAATATCACTGACTCTTAAAAATTGGTTAGAGTGTACCTATAAAATGTACTTGAAAGATAATTAGAGAGAATTTTGTAAAGAAAGAGTGGTTATTGAATCCAATTATGGTCAAGAGAAAATAACACTAGAGGAGGTATTTTACTGTGTTTGCTTTAAAGCAGAAAGTGTACTTGATGTACCTCCAAAGAGGTGTCTAATTGGTTGTTAGGAAATGCGGGACATAGTCAATAAGAGTGATAAATATTTATAGTATTGAACAGAAATGGAGTGGAAAACTACATTCATGGCACTGAGCCTTTTGACCATATTACAAAGAATATTTGTTTTGAAAAGAATTTTAAAACATCATGACTTTAAAGAAAAATAGTTAGGGGAAGTATTTTATATTTACATATAAATTTCTATTAAATAATGTCTTTTGTATTTTCTCATATTTTTATTTCAGCATGATTATTTTATTTAATAGTCATTTATATAATATGTGGGAATAGAAAATATAAATAATTAAAATAAAAATAAATACCCATATTATTGCTTTTTATTGCATGTAGTTAATCTTATATATCATGAATATTTTCCCCTCCGTTACAAATTCAAGACAGACTATGCATCAAGACCCTGAACTCAGAAATTCTGGAATTAAATTCTTCTACTTACTATTGTGTGCTTTTGCTTACTCAACTTATCGAAGATTTAATTGCCTTGTACAAATAATGGGATGATAAAAGTAACACCTATCTCATAGCACTGAAGTACAAATTAGATTACATGTAAAGAACTTAGAATAGTGCCTAGCACATACTAATGCTTATTAAATTATTTTTATCATTTTAATGACTGCATATTTATCTCATTATAATGCTATACTCAAATTTATTTTACCAATTCACCTCCAACACTGCTTCCAAATTTTGTCATTGTTACCAAAGCTACAATGAATATTCCTATCAAAATATAATTTTTATTTTTTATGTACTCCTGGTGTAGATGGAATTGCTGGTCAAAAGGCATACCCATCTGGAGAGCGTTTTAGTCACTTATATTTGGTTCAGGAACAAAAAAAATAAGACAAAAAAGATACCTCAGTTGGAGAAATATATTAATATATGCCTGACAAAATTTAACTACACACTGAAGACAGGAGTAAGGGGAAAAAAAAAATAGATTCATGACATTATGCCCTTAGCTGAGGTAAGTTCAATCAAAAGAAACAATGTAGACTACATATAGGTGACTGGGATAAAACTTAAAAAAGCCATCCATAATAGGTTAAAGGCTAAGCATTTCAGAACATTCCAGCCTTGGGATAGCAGCCTGAAATAATTAATCCTGGCACCAATTCTTTCAGAACATTGACAGGCATTATTCTATGAAGAGAGAAGAAAATCAAAATATAAAACATGTCAGTACCAAAGGAATGCTGAAATCTTGTTACACACAGAGCACAAATAATATTTTCATTTGTAAATGGAAGGAAAAAATAATACAGATTAGGATACATTCATTTAAAGGGCTGATAAATTCAAAACAATGGATCAATCAGCATCCGAAAAAATAATGTAAATCCAAAATAAAATGAAATTGAATAGGATTTCATCTATGTGTAACCCAGTAAGAGAAGAGATGGGCTGGAGGCTTAGTGAAGAAGTGTGGAGAGTAGGCAGGCAAGAGTTATGGGATTGGGCATATGTCCTCTCTGTTCACATACACTCCTCCATGTTACAATGTGTCTACTTCATAACTGTGAAGTAATGTTGCCATGGGAAGCTCCAAGGTCCCCTGAAGTTAGAATTACAACTATAGAAGACTCTTATTCTTGAAGCAGAACAGTACATGAAATCACCTATGCAAAGCTTGCAACATACTGCATGATTGATTCCTTTTGTTCTAGATTTGTATGAAAATTGTAAAATTTTCAACACAAGAGAAACTAAAAACAAACTCATGAAAAACCACTACAACAAAAGATGTATTTCTATCTTCTTAATTTTAGATACTGTATATAGTTTCTCTCTCTAGATAAAAGATATTGAAATACTAACACTTAGTAAAGGTAGTTTCTAGAGCTATAGAAATGGTAATGAAAAACAAGAATTTCAGGGTTCACTGAACTAGTGCATGGTGGGTAAGAAAACAGGTAAAAATACTACCTCGGTTTTTGTCTCTAAGATGGAATTAGAAAGTCAACAGTAAGTAGATGTGGGCTAAACATTCTCAAAATAGAGGCCTCAAATAATCCCATGAAGCTAGGAGGCTTTACTCACTAAAAGCTACTTCCTATTAAACTCATATAAAATTTCAATAAATCCTTCCAACCATTCTATGAGACTGCTGCTGCTAAGTCACTTCAGTTGTGTCCGACTCTGTGCGACCCCACAGATGGCAGCCTACCAGCCTCCCCTGTCCCTGGGATTCTCTAGGCAAGAACACTGGAGTGAGTTGCCATTGCCTTCTCCAATGCATGAAAGTGAAAAGTGAAAGTGAAGTCGCTCAGTCGTGTCTGACTCTTCGCGATTCCGTGGACTGCAGCCTACCAGGCTCCTCCATCCATGGGATTTTCCAGGCAAGAGTACTGGAGTGGGGTGCCATTGCCTTGACTACTACTGTCCTACTTTAGATAAGAGAGTTTGTGTAACTTGTTCAACATCACACAGCCTTTAAAAGGCAGAACCCAGATTCAAACTTAGCAACTTTTCTGTGATTTCAAAGCCTGTTACTGAAAACATGAAATTTTAAAAAGCTTGCTCCTTGGAAGGAAAGCTATAACAAACCTAGACAGCATATTAAAAAGCAGAGTCATCACTTTGCCCACAAAGATGCATATAGTTAAAACTATGGTTTTTCCAGTAGTCATGTACGGATATGAGTTAGACCATAAAGAAGGCTGACTGCTGAAGAATTGATGCTTTTGAACTGTGGTGCTGGAGAAGACTCGAGAGTCCCTTGGAAGGCAAGGGGATCAAACCAGTCAATCCTAAAGGAAATTAACCCTGAGTATTCATTGAAAGGACTGATGCTGAAGCTGAAGCTCCAATACTTTGGCCACCTGATGCCAAGAGCTGACTCATTGGAAAAGGTCCTGATGCTGGGAAAGATGGAGGGCAAGTGGAGAAGAGGGCGACAGAGAATGAGATGGCTGGATGGCATCACTGACTCCATATACATGAGTTTTAGCAAATTCTGGGAGATAGTGAGGGACAGGAAAACCTGGTATGCT
This sequence comes from Neotragus pygmaeus, assembly GCA_006410875.1. Taxonomy (NCBI): domain Eukaryota; kingdom Metazoa; phylum Chordata; class Mammalia; order Artiodactyla; family Bovidae; genus Neotragus; species Neotragus pygmaeus. The sequence continues at coordinate 720,246 of SJYV01031849.1, read as the reverse complement.
GCGGTTCATGGGATTGCAAAGAGTTGGACATGAGTTAGCAACTGAAAAACAACTGAATACACTCTATTATCTAACTTTTGGTTAGAGACAGTAGCTCATTTCCAAGATGCAGCAGACTTATAAAACCTGGCTGCCTGTTTAAATGTCAGATTTGTATCTGGGATCAAAATAGATTGTATATAATGTTGACATAGGAATATCAGGCATCACTCTCATTTACCAAACTTCCAGTTCAACTGTAAATTATAAAGCTTAATAACTCAGCCAATAAATTGTAGGAGAGATTTACCTACCTATAGCTCAAATAGAACTGATCTCTGTTTCATTTTTTAAATTAATTAATTAATGCCATTAAAAGACTGAGATGTAGAATAGGCATGAGAAGGGGGATGATTAAAATGGAGGATATAAAAACAACAATAAGGACTAGGTGAAGACAATTCAAGGATAATGATTAAAAAGAAAAAGTGAAATGTGATGAGTGGGAGTAAAAATAGGATACTGAGAAATGTTAAGACCATGTGGTTGCCAAGGAGACACCAAATCGTGCTGTGGATGACCTAGCTAAGAGAAATATTCATCACAGAGAAAATAAATGGTTTTGAGAGAGATATAAAGACAATCATATTCTAAAGCAGCATATGGGGAAATAAGACATACTGGAACATTTGGTTTTTGAACGCCTGGTAACAAAGAAAAGTTCGGGAAAAAATAGCAATAGATTTAAGAATGCCAAGGTTGGAGAATTGTCTGTATAAAGAAAGAAATACCAGAGAACAATAAATACATTTTCAGTAAAGGGCACTGGAGGATAATTATCTACCAGAGAATAAAGAGCGACTTTGCTGGTGTCACTGAGCATCAATAACCAGAAAAACAACCTTTGTGCTAACTTGCCCATAACAAAATTACTCAGAGTTCTGAATCACTTTCTGATTTGCAATAGTAGATTTGTAAAATCAATTTATTTATACCTATCATTTAATACTTTCTGCATTATCAGCCACCAGGTGACTGCTGATGCTGTATTTATAAAACAACATGCAATCACTAACATTACTGTCACTATAGTTAGGAGAAGATATGAGCAAAGCACAGTATAAAGAAATGCATTTTTCTATTAAAAAGCAAACTATTTGGTTTATCTCTACCTATTACATGGCACTGAGCTCAATGCCTTGTATATACTACTTGGTTATGAATCCCACTGAACAAAGCATTAATACTGACTATTCACAATGATAAAGTAGGAGTACTTTTAGAATGAGAAATTGGGAACAGTTGGAATTATATATATATATATATGTATATATATATACAAACTATTTAACATTGTTTATATTTTCTCAAATTTTTAGAACTTTAATTGATAAAACTCAATTTTTAATGGAGCAATTTTTTTTTTAATGGTGAAACTACTTGAGTTTGAGAATATCATTGATGGTATCATCTACATACAACTAATTTCTCACTAACTTCTGTCAACCTAAGAAAGAATTGCTCTTTGATTTACTTGACTCTATTACTTGGTAAATGCAGAAGAATGTGTACATGCCTACATAATGGGCTGGCCAAAACGTTTGTTTGCATTTATCTGTAAGGCCTTACAGAGTGTGTGCTCCAAAAGACCATCCTGTACTTCTCAGAAAGAATTGTAAAAAAAAAACCCCAAAACAAAAAAAACCAACAGATTTTAAAGAAATACATGGAAATTCAATTGATTCAAAAAAAGAGAGGGAGAGAAATTTATACTTAGTAAATACCATTGTGTTTAAAGGGAAAAAAATTTATTGCCTATAATATCCAATTTATTCTTGACAATTGCAAACATTCATATTTCCTTCCCACATACCATTTTCAGATTTTATTCACTCATCAAATCAATCAGCTTCTTCTCAAAAAAGCATATTTTTAAAGAAACTGACCATTAAAATGCATCATTCACCTATTTCATTAGCTCAATTTGGAACAATATCAGTAATACTATTCTGAATTTCTATAAAAACTTTTCTTTAAGGATAAAGTTTAAGGAACTGTTTAATAAATAGTGATATCAACCATATAAGTTTTAAAATGCAGCCTGGTCAAGATTTCAAATGTTGGCCTGGATTTTAGTTTGATCTAAATAATAAAAACTACTCCATGGTAAAATATGAATATATTCTATTTGATTTAAAATAAAAATGAATTTCTTGAGATAACTTGCCAGGTATTCTGGATTCTTCATGTGAAAAGAGCTAAAATAAAACAAATGACATTCAAATATTTTGATTCACTATTCAAGGGACTAGTCTTGTGTTATACCTTATGCTCTAATTTGAGGAATATCTTTAAATGTGCAATATATTTTAGGTGATAGCTTAGTTAACTACTTGTTTTTTTCTCTTTCCCCTAGTAATTTCACAATACAATGGCAATAGACCGGTAGGGGCACTGCATGTGACTAGGAGGCTTCTGGTACTCTTCAATTCATGTCAAGCTACATTTATCTCTGCATTTTCAATCCTATTAATTAAAAATACAAACAGTTATTCAAAGTGTCACAACAGTCACTGCAAAATTACTTGCCTTCTAGATATCTGAAGACCTTGTCTTGTGACCTTGTCGAGTACAATAATTTTTGAAAAATGACACACTAATTGGAAATACTTTCCTTAATTATATTGGCTACTTTCAGTATGAGGTCATCATTTAAATATGTGTTGGGGTTTTGAATGAGGAGTGAGTGTGTATGGTTAGGTGGACTTGCAAGGATGAGAACCTGAGAAGCCAGGGTGAAAGTGAAAGTGTTAGTCACTCAATTGTGTCTGACACTTTGCGATCCCATGAACTATAGCCCATCAAGCTCCTTTCTGCATGGAACCCTTCAAGCAAGAATTCTGGAGTGGGTTGCTACTTCCTTCTCCAGGGAATCTTTCTGACTCAGGGATCTAACCAGGGTCTTCTGTACTGTAGGCAAATTCTTTACCATCAGAGCTACCAGCGAAGCCTAAGAAGCCAGGAAGACGGTATAAATGACCTATAATGTATTAGAAAAACATTATTTTTATTTATAATTTCTTGCACTCTCAAGTACTGTCCATATTAATTTTGTATAAGCAAAATAGGCATAAAATAAGGATAGGCAGCTGTTGCAATGCTGGAGTCTTGCCTCTGAAGAATTGGAGGTTGGTTGAAATATCACATTGTCCAAACTCTGAGCGTATTCAGTAGCAATCATCATAACCCAGGCCTGCTTAAAGTACAGCATCAAAGTACTGTTGTTTGTTGATGGAAAAATACGAAGCCTCTGAATTATCCCCATTGGCCTTGGGGTAAACTGACTTGTGTGTCAGAAGCAGTTCAACTCTGTGCCTTTTTCAGCACAACTGTACTCAGATTATGACTTCCTTTCCAAAGGTAAGAACAGCTCCAAGGTACTACTGATCAGTTTTATTAGTTGGTTTCTGAGCACCTGACAAGACATGGAAGGGCCACCTGGCTTCTCTGGCAGCTAGAGTGTATGGTATCTTGTGCTATAATATTCATCACATACATCCTCATAGCATTGTCACTTCACAAGAATAAATACTGTCATTTTATGTTGACTAGGACATTGCCCTGGTAGCTCAGATGGTAAAGTGTCTGCCTACAATGTGGGAAATCTGGGTTCAATCCTTGGGTCAGGACGATCTCCTGGAGAAGGAAATGGCAACTCACTCCAGTATTCTTGCCTGGCTGGAAAATCCCATGGACTGAGGAGTCTGGTAGTCCATGGGGTCACAAAGAGTCAAACATGACTGAGTGACTTCACTCAGGACACTGCCCTGCAAAGCTGGAGGTGCAGCCAAAATATCTTTGATCAGTGAGAGAATATCATTCAGGTAGAATAGGAAAAAAGTGCTATTTTGTACAAGACAATTATACTCTGTAGCAATGTGTATTATCAAATGGCCTCTTTTGAAATGCTGAGTTGTACAGAGCATTGAGAAGAACTAAATCATAATGACTCATCTTTGGAGAACAACTTGCTTACATATTAGAATTTAATCAATTTGGATATAATAAATTGGCACAGCATTTATTTCAGCCTAATTCTACTACCATACACTGCAGATGCGAGAACACCAAAACCTATAAGGGCCCCATGCTCTTGCAGATAGGGTTCTGGAAATCATGTTTACTACTTTCTGTCGTTTAGAAAGAAATGTCTGAAAGTAGCACCAAATGAACCCTGATGATATAAAATAACAAAAATAATAAGGGATTTTAGAGTTTAAAATATTCAGAGAAATAAAATATATGACAATTGTACATGAGTCAGGAGGGGATATAAGTGAAATTAACGTGTTTTAAGTTTCTTGCTTTTCTAGGAAGTGGTAAGAGGATGTACACAGGTTGTAATCACTAGCATAATCACAAACAGGCCAATAAAAGAATGTACAATTAGCTATCTAATAGAGGTAATTTAAAATAAAAAACGTTGATTAATCCAGGTAAAGGAGAGAAAGAAAAGAAACATAAAGCACTTGGACAAATATAAAACAATAAGATGGTAGATTAAAACCTCAAAGTAAAATGAATTATAGTAAATGGAAACAAACAAAACAGATCAAAATTGCCAGACTGGAAAAAGAACAGAACTCAATTCAACGTTGCATAAATTGCTTATGACTTAAAAGAAAATAAAAGGGACCAAAAGGAAAGACAATGGAAAACGGATACATCATGTGAACACCAGGGAAAAGAAAGTCGATAAAGGCACTCTAAGTGATGTTTTAAGACATCATCACAAAAAAAAAGATGAATATTTTGTAATTATAAAATAGCCAAATCAACCAAGGACATACGATCATTTTGAATGTGTTTAGTACAACCTCACAGAGAAGGCAATGGCACCCCACTCCAGTACTCTTGCTTGGAAAATCCCATGGATGGAGGAGGCTGGTAGGCTGCAGTCCCTGGGGTCGCTAAGAGTCGGACATGACTGAGCGACTTCACTTTCACTTTTCCCTTTCAGGCATTGGAGTAGGAAATGGCAACCCACTCCATTGTTCTTGCCTTCCCAAGGATGGTGGAGCCTGGTGGGCTGCCGTCTATGGGGTCGCACAGAGTCGGACATGACTGAAGTGACTTAGNTTTCCCTTTCAGGCATTGGAGTAGGAAATGGCAACCCACTCCATTGTTCTTGCCTTCCCAAGGATGGTGGAGCCTGGTGGGCTGCCGTCTATGGGGTCGCACAGAGTCGGACATGACTGAAGTGACTTAGCAGCAGTAGCAGTAGCAGTATAACCTCAAATATGTAAAGCAAAAATTGGTAGAATTAAAAGAAGAATTAGATAATCACAATAGGAGACTTCAACTCATAGCCTTCAGAAATTAATCAAAAAATCAGTAGGAAATAAAAATTTAAAAATACAAATTGAAAGTTGATCTAGTACATATAGATATAGACTTAAAAAACTGAAGGCAACACATTATTTTTAAGTGTAAATGGGATATTTGGCAAAATGAAAGAGTTTAGCCTCAGACCAGAATAAAGAAAAAAATTTTAAGCTAGAATAATAACAAAACTATAATCTAGAAAAACTAAAATGTTTAGAAAGGAAATAATACTCTACTAAATAACCTATGGATCAAGAAGGAAATCACAATGGAAAAAAAATTAAGACTAAGTGATAATTAAAATGGCATATTTGTGAGATGGATATAAAGCCATACTTATAGAGAAAGTTATTGTCTTAAATGCATATATTAGAAAAGATTCTAATCTCCTATATAAGGAAGAAAGGAGAATTCCATATAAAACTCAAGGAAAATAGTACAAAGTAAATAAGAAAAATGATTTAAAAAATCAGTATGATAGCAAAGAATTATTTTCTATTTCAACAAAGACAAAAGTTGGCTTTTCAAAGTGACTTTATTTATTATTTTTNACGTACTTCTCCCTTCTTCTGCCTCGCCCACCGCGTGGAGGGAGGAGAAAGAGCCCAGGGAAGGAACGGGGATGGGAAGGGATTTGTCTCATCCCGTGTCTTGGGAGCAGGCACAGGTTGGTCGAACTGTCTCCCACCTGGCGGCAGCTTCAGGCCCGGCCTCTCTAGGTGTTAACTACTACGCAGCAGAGGACCAGGGCTGTACCTGGGCTCTGGATTTGGAGAAGGGTGTGTGACCTTGGTAGGTACCACTTTGAAGCGCACGGGAACTTACATCAGGTTAGGATACTTGTCTTTAAAGCTAATATTACCTGAGCTGGGGAAAGAGAGAGAATGAATTATACTGGGGTAAAAGAGAATTTCGAAGTAGAGGTTTTTTGCTTAGGTTTTCTTTTGTTTTTGGTCCATTCAACTGCAGAGAACTGCACACTGACCGATGAGTAAGTTAAAGAAACCTTGTCAATTCGAAATCATTTCCCCTGTAATTGTCCCAGACACAGCTGGAAGAGAAAGATTGACGAATGTTTATAGTTTTAGGAAAATGAAAAATTAATGTCTGGTCTCGATGGAGGGAGGGATACGAAAAAAATGAGTCTGGATATAGTCTTTCTTTTTAAGAGATGGGAGTGGGAGGCAGCATCTACAGTCCACCAGTTTTTTTCTTTTCCTTCTTAAAAGGCATTTTGGGGGCTGCAGTGTTTGGTGTCTTCCTTCCCCAACTTTGTCTTTTGTTTAAGAATGAAAATTTAAAGAAAGAGTGTTTGAGAGGAGCCAGGAGTGGGGATGTGTGTGTTTGGGTGTGTGTAGGGAGGAGGGGATAGTAAAATGGATGGGGTTAGAAAAAAAATCCTTGAAAACTGGAAATGGATGTTAATACTGCCTGGCATCAGGGTTTGGGGATTTTGTCAGAAAATTAAAAAGCTTTCATTAGCTACAAGCTCCTTTGTAACAGTTGCTGGGTGCCATCAGCTGGAAGCCCTTAACATAATGATTCCAGACATCGACCCTTTATTACTGACTCAGTGTGAAGGGTTTTTGTTTAAATGCACACACAAGCATGCACAGGCGTATGGTGGTACACACCACACACACACACACACACACACACACACACACATTCACACGTATAATATATACCTAATTTTGCAAAAGAGAGTAGTACTTAAAAGACGAGTCTTAAAATGTTTATCCTTGAAGGTTTGGGGATTATGGTGTGAATCAAATTTGTACTGCAGAACAAATAAATATATGTTGTTGGGTAGTATATAAGTTTGGATGTGAGGCAAAGGGATTAATGAATATCGATAAGGTATTAAATGTCAAAAATATGATTTATTTTGAAATGATTGGTCTGGGAGAGGAAATGACTGCTAACTGAAATTGAGGTTTGCAGCCGCAGTGAGGCGATGGAGAACAAAGCCTTTTATGTGAGCCATGTTATGCAAAATGTCCCATGCTTGAGCGGCAGGTACCAGCCCAGTATAACGCATGGCTCTGTAACCCTGTCATTTCACTGTGGGCAATTATAATTTTTTTGGCAATGAAAACAGATTAAATAAATAAAAGCTCTTTAAAATGCCCAAGAGGAAGATTATAGCCTTTCACTTGAATGTGACACAAAACACCCATTTAGCTGGTCAGTTGCTACGTATTTTGGTAGAAATCTTTATGACTGTAAAAATATCATGGGCGTTTCAATCACCCCCTTTTCAGGCACAGAAACATTTCCTTCCCAAGAAAAGGTGAAATGCATTTTTCTCTTTCAATAAAAAGTATTGTTGTGTGTGTGTATTTTAAGGTTGATTTCCTGATAAATTTATCTGATTATCATACCTTTATATCTGGAATCCACAGTTTGCATTGAGCAGAGCTATTGTGCCATTAGGATCAGTGGTATGTGCTGTTTGCCTGTGCTTTATTTAATTTTAATTTTTAGTATTTCATAATATGCTACAGTATTATTTAATTTCCTAAAGGTTTTTTTCCCCATAAGCAGAAAATTGCTTAACATACATCTGTAGATCTGAGCAATTAAAAATTGAGCTTCCTGAAAAAATTATTTTTATACATGAATGTCCATTTTCTCTGTTTTTCTCCTCTTTTCCCTCACCTCCATCAAATAACCTGTTTATCGTGACTATGCTCCTTTAAGCTTCTAGTTCTGTCTAGATTGTGCAGAGCAGAGCAGCTTTCTCAGGAATTTCGAATTTAGGATGTGTTCATTCTCTGTAGCAACTCTCCTAGGATGACGTGTTTACAGCACCTTCTCAGGGAGGAGAAGGAGAAAGAATGTGCTGACAGAGCCTGACCCAGTGAAACTGGCACAGCCATTACCTCATCCTAGTAGCTACTTCAAACTCATTGAGAGAGCAAGCACCCTCTCAGTGGAAACCAGACACCAGCAGCACACCCTCCTAATGCAGAAGAAGCCTTTCGCTTCCCACAGCAGCCTTACTCTGTTGCTCTGCTAAGGTTAAAGGGATATTTCCTCTTTTACATATTTCTTTTCAAGGATCTTGAACTTGGTATAAATATGCTGCCAGAAATGAAACCTGGCACAGCATCCCCTAAACCTGAAAGAATAATTTCATTCCTTTATCACTTTTGGCTTAAAATCAATTTGCAGATTTTCTAAACACATCAGAAAGGAAAAGGAAGAAGAATGCTTATTGGCATATATTTGCATGTTTTCTTATGATACACATTTTTTGGTAAAATTTTACTAGCATCTAGATAGCAGACTGGATTGCTATGCTTTTGAAAAATGGGATTGTGCTCTTGGATTTTAAAATGCAATGGTTATAACGTTTGCTTAGATGCACATGACTGTATGTACATCCTTAAAATATTCATTGATGTCCCCATAAGATTGAGCATATGAAACTAACTTGGAGATTTTAATATTCAAGTTGATCGCTTTGGTTAATGAATTCCTTTCAATGCTTAATTTCCTCTTGACAGATTAAGATAAAGAATCTAAAATAACAGTTACAGTGGAAAATAATACTACCCCCAGAACAATGTCATATTCCTTAATCTTAAAAGCAGTCATTTAGGTAAGTTATTAGTAATGCATTAGTGAATGTTACTAAAGATAATATTCTGAAACAATTATAAACTCTTATGTCTCTGGTATATCAGGTAACGATGTCATTAAGCTCTTTGAGTCACATCTGATTCTCTCAGATATGTCTGTCCTTTTGTACTTCAGTTCTTTCTACGCCTTTCTTAATTTGATCTGCTCAATCTAAACCTTCTTAAGTTGAGCAGTATTTTGATCATTTCACTGATTTTTTTCCTCTCCTTTCATTCTGTTCTTTGTAATCTCCTGTTTGAATGTTAGTCTTCTCCAGGCATTTTGTCTTTAATACTGTTACTCTTATTACAAACAGCCTTTACTCTTCATTTAGGAGAGCATTTATTCCATCTTATTTATTTATTTGTTTTGTTAGTTCAGTTCAGTTGCTCAGTCGTGTCTGACTCTGAGACCCCATGGACCACAGCACACCAGGCTTCCCTGTCCATCACCAACTCCTGGAGCTTGCTCAAACTCATGTCCATTGAGTCGGTGATGCCATCCAACCATCTCATCTTCTGTTGTCCTCTTCTCCTCCTGTCTTCAGTCATTCCCAGCAACAGGGTCTTTTCCAGTGAATCAGTTCTTCGAGTCAGGTGGCCAAAGTATTGGAGTTTCAGCTTCAGCATCAGTTATGTATTTTGTTATGTATCTATTATATTTCTACTGGATGCAGAATATCTTCCTGGGGACTAAGTGTAGAGACACAAAAAGTACTACAGGGCTCCTGGCTTTAAGAAATCTTCAAATAAAGTTAGAGGAATTTGTTTCTTTTGTAATGGGGAATAACTAAAAATAACATTGAAGTGAGCAGTTATTGTATTTCAGATATGGGACACAAGGGGCTCTATACGGGGACAGTAGTGTCCCAAACCTCAAAGACAATTTTTTGTGTATCAGTATGTAAATGTCCTAATGGAGACCCTGTATACCTAACTTCCTTTTTTCGTATATGTATTTTCTCTATATAATTATGTATAGAAGGAGAAGGAAATGGCAACCCGCTTCAGTATTCTTGCCTGGGAAATCCAATGGACAGAGAATCCTGGGGGGCTATAATCCACCGCGTCGCAAGAGTCAGATGTGACTTACCCACTAAACAATGTATATAATTGTATAAATATTTGTATATATATAAACTGGGGCTTCCCTGATGGCTTAGTGTTAAAGAATCCACCTGCCCAGTGCAGGAGACACAGGTTCAATCCCTGGGTTGGGAAGATCCCCTGGAGAAGGAAATGGCAACCCACTCCAGTATTCTTGCCTGGAGAATTCCATGGACAGAGGAGCCTGTTATATTAATAGGCCATTTAGAGAAAATAATTAAGCTTCTAAGATCACACAGCTAGAATTCTTTCTTGCTTTCTTTTTTTTCTTCCTTTCTTCTTTACCTATTTTCCTTCCTTCCTTTCTTCTTTCCTTCCCTTGCTCTTTTCTTTCAATTTGTANAGCCTGTTATATTAATAGGCCATTTAGAGAAAATAATTAAGCTTCTAAGATCACACAGCTAGAATTCTTTCTTGCTTTCTTTTTTTTCTTCCTTTCTTCTTTACCTATTTTCCTTCCTTCCTTTCTTCTTTCCTTCCCTTGCTCTTTTCTTTCAATTTGTATTGGCCAAAAAACAAAACAAAACACCAATTTTTAGAAAATAGAACCTGCCATTTTTATTGTAATTTATTTTCCATTATATTTATATTTCTCATTTAACATACACTTTTATGCCAACTTCTTCTCAGGGCTTCATCACTGTCTTGGTCCTTCCTTTGATCTTGACTTATATATACTCTGGCCTTGAACAAACTTTTCCTTGTATACCAGTCTTTGATCCTGTTTCCTTTCTCTGGAAAGCCTTTCTGAATCAGGAAGAAAAGTTACTGCCTTGTGTCTTCCAATTATTTGTACGCAAGCTGACCCAGATTCCCTTATCTTATAGACAGTTGCTTATCCCAGCTGTGTTCTTACCAGCCTTCTTCAAATGACTTGAAAAAGGTAAACGTGGTGTAGCTGTACAACCTATTGCTTTCAAATGAAAATTTTGATTAGCTAACTGTATTTTGTTATTTTATTCACCTGACATCAAATAAAATGCAAACTGATTAGTAAAGTCATCCGGGCTTTCTTTGTGTCTCAGAATCTGCCTGCCAATACATGAGATGTGGATTTGATCCCTGAGTCAAGAAGAACCCCTGGAGGGGGAAATGGCAACCCACTCCAATGTTCTCGCTTGAAAGATCTCATGGACAGAGGAGCCTGGTGGGCTACAGTCCATGGGTCGCAAAGAGTCAGACACAACTTAGCGATAGAGCATGCACCCACAGTAAAGTCATTATCTGTCAAGCAGTCCACTGTCTTCATTTTATGCTATTTAACTACACTGATGTTCCCTTAAGTTGAACTGAATTAATTTAATTTTAAATAAAATATCCCTAATTACATGGCTGTGTACAGCATTATCATTAGCCATCTTGAATCCATCTCTCAGTGATCATAAAATATAGTGCTTGAATATCCATTAGTATATTTCATTGCTTAACTATCTAGATCTCCTATATTTAAAGCAAACTTGTAAGTAAATATACAAACTTGCTCATTTAGTTTGAGATAGATTATTCATACTGATAGAACCTTTAATATTGCATTAAAGTATTAATGGGTTTATTGTTGCCCATGTTGTATTGTTGTAACAGTTGCAACAACACTGTATTATCTTGCTAATGGACAACAGTGAAATTATATAATAAAATTGTATGAGAAGATGTTTCCTAGTTTTATTGACTAGGAAGCATCACAATTAAATAATTCTCGGCTTTGAAATTGTATTACTTTATTTGGGTATTGTGCCTCTCAAAGTTGTAATTTAGTCTTTCCTTTAAACTGTGTTTTTGAACAAAACAGTATTTTAAACAATAAGCTGCCTGTTTTTCTGGCGTTTATGAGACCACATTCCTTTGGCCCACTTTGAAAAAAAGAAGCAAAAAAAAGTTTTTAGGATCAGTAGTGCATTCTTTTTATGTTAGTTTCATCTAGTATAGCTAGGAAAAGATCTGATTCTGTAATTTACTACAAATACTTATTATATCATTTGAATGAAGAACTGCAATCTGTGGCATACAAATCTTTGCTATATGGAGTCATAATACCTCCAACAACCTATTAGTCCATGAAATTTGTTCACTTTGTGTTTTCCAAAGGGCTATCATAGTGATATTTGTGTTTGTGTATGTAATAATCACAGGATTGTTGTTGTTTAGTTACTAAGTCATGTCCGACTCTTTGCAAGCATGGACTGCAGAATGCCAGGCTTCCCTGTCCTTCACTATCTCCTGGAGTTTGCTCAAACTCATGTCTATTGAGTTGGTGATGCCATCCAACCATCCCATCCTCTGTCGCCCCCTTCTCCTTCTGCTCTCACTCTTTCCTAGCATCAGGGTCTTTTCCAATGAGTTGGCTCTTCTCATCAGGTAGCCAAAGTATTGGAGCTTCAGCTTCAGCATCAGTCCTTCCAATGACTATTCAGGACTGTTTTCCTTTAGGATTGACTGATTTGATCTCCTTGCAGACCAAGGGACTCTCAAGAGTCTTCTCCAGCACCACAGATTGAAAGCACCAGTCTTCTTTATGGTCCAACTTTCACATTTGTATATGAAGAGTTGATGGTTTTGAACTGTGGTGTTGGAGAAGACTCTTGAGAGTCCCTTGGACTGCAAGGAGATACAACTAGTCCATTGTAAAGGAGATCAGCCCTGGGATTTCTTTGGAAAGAATGATGCTAAAGCTGAAACTCTAGTACTTTGGCCACCTCATGTGAAGAGTTGACTCACTGGAAAAGACTCTGATGCTGGGAGGGATTGGGGGCAGGAGAAGAAGGGGACGACCGAGG
>SJYV01031849.1:672693-703251 GCA_006410875.1 Neotragus pygmaeus | reverse complement strand
CTCCAGTACTTTGGCCACCTCATGTAAAGAGTTGACTCATTGGAAAAGACTCTGATGCTGGGAGGGGTTGGGGGCAGGAGGAGAAGGGGACAACCAAGGATAAGATGGCTGGATAGCATCATGGACTCGATGGACGTGAGTCTGAGTGAACTCCAAGAGATGGTGATGAACAGGGAGGCCTGGCGTGCTGCGATTCATGGGATCGCAAAGAGTCGGACACGACTGAGCGACTGAACTGAACTGAACTGATACAGCCTTGATGTACTCCTTTCCCAATTTAGAACCAGTTCATTGTCCCATGTCCGGTTCTAACTGTTGCTTCTTGACTTTCATACAGGTTTCTCAGGAGACAGGTAAGGTGGTCTGGTATTCCCATCTTTTTAAGAATTTTTCACAGTTTGTTGTGCTCACACAGTCAAAGGCTTTCAAGTAATCAGTGAAGCAGAAGTAAATGTTTTTCTGGGATTCTCTTGCTTTTTCTATGATCCAAAGGATGTTGGCACTTTGATCTCTGGTTCCTCTGCCTTTTCTAAATCCAGCTTGTACATTTCCAAGTTCTCAGTTCATATACTGCTGTTAGCCTTATGTTAGTATTTATATATAGCATTTTTTCTTACTTGAGATAAATTGTTATTTAGTTGATTTCTAAAAATTGAAAATTGTACGTTGATGTTCACATGAGAATATTGATTTTAAATACACTTTTATAGGAAAAACAATGGTATATATTTTCATTCATAAAATCGAATTAAACAAATTTCAAATAATTAGTATATTTTTCTGTTTTGAGAGATAAGATCCAAATTCCATTGTCCATTATTGAATTGAAATGATAAAGCTAAATTTGGTGCTCAATATCAAAACATCTCCATGTTGATGAAGTGTCCTAAATTGAAATACTGGTCACTTAAATTTATCTTTTAGGAAGTGTATATGACATTGCTGTTGCATGGAAAATGTAGATTTTCTTCTTTTAAAGAGGAGAAACCAGTATTGATGGAACTTTAGAAATTTTACTTCTGAGAAAGCACCAAGCATCCTACTGGAAGCTACATCTCTTATGAAACCACGAAGTGGGTATGATCTAGGGTTTATTTAAACGGGATTTGGCCATTGCATCTCAAACTAAAGCTTGCCTCATTCATAATTATATGATGTAAACTATTATAGACTATTAATTGATCTTCCGTGAAATTGACATTTTGTGGGTTTTTTAAAAGTGCTTATCACTTTTAGACTCAGTCATAAGTTCCATGATTAGGGGGTGTGGTTTTACTTTAGTTTGAATAGAACCATATTAAATGAAGGTGGTCCATATCAAAATTGTAATTTATTAAACTTTATACAATCTAGGACAGTCTCACTGCACCATTTCAGCCCTTTCTGAAAGACCTCCATCAGGTTTTGGGAGAAGAATCCTAATCTTTCTATTAAAAAACTGATATTAAGCAAACGTAGTTTTAATGAAATTTCTTTTGCTTAATATGTTTGTAGTCTAAATAACAGAGTGACTTTTTGTAACTCTATTAATTAGTGTCTTAGAAGGATTCTGTGCTTGTACAAATGGAAATATAAAGTGTATTTTTCTGTGCCTCTGCCCTGTATCATCAGTTCTTAAGACTTGTGAAGTATGTATAAGTTAGGAACAAATGGTGTGAACCTCTGATCTGCGTGTAAGGAAACTGGGACAGGGAGTGGTTAAATGACTTTCCTGAGATTCTGAATGGTGGAGCCAGGCCTAAAATTGTTATTCAGGTCAGACTCAGCTCTTGGTAAGGAGTTGCCCATGAAGAACCATCTCACTCTGACTCTTCTTCCAATTTAGTTTATATTCCTGTTCTCTGACCTAAGGGTGGGGTGATCTGCCTGTCATACCTCCCCTACTTTGTGACTCAACTGTGATTTCACATGAATATAAAAGAAGGAGAGACTCAGCATTTTAAGGCTGTTCCAATGAGCTCTGTGCCAGCTCCACTACTGAACGTGGTGAGACTAAACCTGGTCCAGGAAACACTGACCAGTCTGCTGCTCCAGGTTCATTCCTGTGGTTTGGATCTCTTAGGACAGACATGTAAACTCTCTGGGGATGTGTGCCCAAACTCAAGCTACTTGAAAAGCCAAGGAGCTTTTCTCTGAACTTGAACTATCCATACTGATGCCTCCCGATTGATGAAGTTTGTGTTTAAACTTGACTCTGTGTACAAGAGAAATCCAACAAAAATAGCCAGGTGGAAGCTTCTTTCTGACCTATAGCACTATGAAATTTTCTCAGAAATAGCTTTCCTTTTGTGTCTCCCCAGCTTTAACATTTTTAGCTAAAAGGAAGTGAGCTAGAAAGGCTGTGGCCTCTATGTCTGTGTCTGCTTCCCTCTTAAGTTTCCTACTCTTCTATGTTTTACTGTTTCTCTGCCTCTGGTGCTCCATGCCTCTTGTTTCTTTGCCTCATCCAAGGAGACAGCAAATTAAATAAGAATTAGGTATTTCCATCATTACTGTGTTCAGTAGAGCTTCACCTGTACCCATACTGCTTAGGCATCGTAGAGTCTTAAGTTGACAAATATTTGAAAGCATTTTGGGCAAACTGGAGGAAAGAAATTGAGCAGAAACCATTCTTAAATATTTAAAGAGAAATATATTCCTAGTCAGTGAAAACTGAAACAATACCACTATTTAGGGAGTGAAGGAATTCTAATGTCCTCCTGTTAGAGAATGTTATATGCTGCTGCTGTTGCTGCTGCTAAGTCTCTTCAGTTGTGTCTGACTCTGTGCGACCCCATAGACGGCAGCCCACCAGGCTCCCCCGTCCCTGGGATTCTCCAGGCAAGAAGACTGGAGTGGGTTGCCATTTCCTTCTCCAATGCATGAAAGTGAAAAGGGAAAGTGAAGTCACTCAGTCGTGTCCAACTCTTTGTGACCCCAAGGACTGCAGCCTACCAGGCTCCTCCATCCATAGGATTTTCCAGGCAAGAGTACTGGGGTGGGGTGCCATCGCCTTCTCCGAGAGAATGTTATATAGTATGTCCTAATTCTCTAAATGGATATATTTGATCATTAATCAAAATTGTAGTTACTGTTTTATCATTGAATGGATGGAACAAAATTTCTTAAAATATTTTCCATGACCATTTGAGATAGAATGGGCTGTGCATATTAGCTTCTCCTGAATATCTTTATTTTGAGCCATAAATCTAGAAAAAAACCATCTTATTTGCACATAAGTAATTCATACCTATGAAAGCAAATCTTTTGAAATAAGATATACTGTTCTCTTCTTCTTAGATGTGATTTACTGAATTTGACCAGTCTGAAAATCTAAATGATCCATAAAGAGTTAAAATAATATTGTAGTAAATGATGTTCTTGGGAATAATTCATTTTTAACTTTTGTACTATGAATAATCTATACATGCTATTTTACAGGCAACACATATTTGTAAACTTGCTCATGAAAGTTAGTATGTGTAACAGGGATATTACTAATCATTGTACTTGAAAAATTATAGCTTATTATTTTTTTAAATTGCCAAACTCCCTGAAATGTAAAAATTCTTGTACAGATATTCTTTTTTATGAAAAGAAACTTAGTGTTTATCTTGAAGATTATTTTATTTCTAAATAGGAGAAAATTTATAAAAAAAATTTCACCGTCACCAAATTTTAACATTTTTAAACACTACAGGACAAATAGATATTCTCTTTTTCTTTCATNCACCTTATCTTCGACAAAGGAGGCAAGACTATACAATGGAGTAAAGACAATCTCTTTAATAAGTGGTGCTGGGAAAACTGGTCAACCACTTGTAAAAAAATGAAACTAGATCACTTTCTAACACCACACACAAAAATAAACTCAAAATGGATTAAAGACCTAAATGTAAGACCAGAAACTATAAAACTCCTAGAGGAGAACATAGGCAAAACACTCTCTGACATAAATCACAGTAGGATCCTCTATGTTTACTTTTTTCCTAGACATTTTCTTAATAGAAAACAAAGCTTTAAAATTTTTTGTTCTTTCAAATGTAATATTATTTATAGGGCATTTTCAAAAATCACGTAATTTAGGAGAAAGTATTTTTATTTTGCAATGAAAAATTTAATTATGTTGTTCTTCAAGCTTCTTTTCTTGACTTCCATTTTGTTTTGTTTCTAGGGTTAATTAATTATGTAATGTAAATTGCTTTAACATGGAGCAGTTAGCTAGAATGATATTTCTATCTCCCAGAGTAGCAGTTCCTCAAATTAAATACTAAATATATTAATAACAAACCAACAGATAATTCAAATATATATTAAGCTTTAAATAGTGTTCTTGGAATCTTATTTAAGCGTAGGGCTTTTAATATTGAGATGTCACTAAATATCAAATATACACTGTTATTTCAAAAAACTAGTGAAAGCCTTTAATAAAAACAAGAAAGTGATTAATTTTCTTCTATATGTACAACCATGCTTATGCTGTGGAGTGTACAACAAAAATGTTGTTCTCCTCTAGTTTAAAGTGTAAAATATACAGCATGTTGTTCTCCTCTGGTTTCCACTCACTAGAAACAGAGATGACAACCCACTCCAGTGTTCTTGCCTGGAGAATCCCAAGGACGGGGGAGCCTGGTGGGCTGCTGTCTGTGGGGTCGCACAGAGTCAGACACGACTGAAGCAACTTAGCAGCAGAGACATAAGACATAAAACTAATATCAAAAAGAATATAATGCACAACAAGATAAATGATAAAGAAGAGCGTGTCTCGTAAGTGCTTTGTAAATTTAGAGGAGGGAAATATATCAGCATGTGCAGAAGCAAAAGATTTTATGTGGGAAGTGATGGATGTAGCGTGGGGGTGCTTATATGGCTGGGTTTAGAAAACACCCAGGTAGGATAATAGCAGAAGCAAAGACACTGAGGTGACAAAAAGCACGGTAAACAATATTGTCTGCAATGGGAGATTTCTTTGGGGAAAGAGTAGAATAGGTAAGTGGTCTTGGATGTATAGAGGTCCTTAAATACTAGGCTTTACTGGGATTTTGGTATTATCATAAGGCCTTTGGAATCAGTGAAGGATTTTGACTTAGGGAGCAGAGTGAGGATTTCAACCTTTTAAGATTAGTAAGGTGAATTTGAGAGGACTTAGTAGTAGGTCGAGAATTTTTTCATATGGTTTGGCATAGATACACCAACCTATTTAGAGGGAGAGACTAAGGCATGATTCTGTACTAATTTCATTGTTAGTGAAATATACAAAATATTGCAAACATTAGCAAGAGGGTCAGATTAAAGAGTATTAATTTAGTCATAGTAAAAAGATGAGCTCATATTTTCCTAAAGCAAATACAATTTGAATTTCTCCTGCTAAAAAAATCACATTTTATTGTATATATCAGATGTAAATGGAGACAGTCTGTAAAGAAGGATGTAAATGGAGCACACATGTTTAACCTTAAGAATATCCATTTTATTATCTTAAATGACCATTTCAAGGTGAAAATTGCTTTTCAGTACTCTGTGGGGTATATTTTTCATATCATAAAGTACATCAAAAACATGAACAAGAATACTGGAGTGGGTGGCCATTTTCCTCCTCTGGGGATCTTTCCAACCCAAGGATTGAACACGCATCTGCTGTGTCTCCTGCAGTGCAGGATTATTCATCCACTGAGTCGTCAGGGAAGCCTCTGAGAACAACTACTGTAGATTTTGTAACAGAATAACCATGACTTTATATCTTGTGATAAAGTATAGCTTATTGTGTGATAACTCTAATAAATTGATTCAGAAAGCTTTTTCTGGAAAGAGCGTGAGGAAAAGATATTGAACAGCGATAGTTGCCTTTTCTAAGTTATGATGCTGCTCAGAGATTCTTAGACCTGCATAGAAGGTTATGTATGTGGAGAATCTGCTCCTAACAGTGAGCTGAGGAGCCCTGGATTAGGCTAAGTCATGTGTGGAAAATGCTGCTGAAAAAACTGCTGTTGACTAGTTAGGCCATTTCCGAACTCAGGTCAAAGTCCTTCCAGAAGTGAAAACTAACTTTTCAATGGCACAGTTCTCTAGTGGTCAAATTTACTATTGTATACCATCATAAACTCTAGGTGTACATGTATCTGGAGCACAGGATGTAGTTAAGATACAAGCAGTACTTCACATTTGGAAAAACTGTGTTATACAGTTAGTTGTAGTATAACCTAATAATAGAATAAAAATGGACCCCAAATTGGAATAATCTGTACAACTCTAATAAAAATTTCATTTTGTTTTATACTTAAATATTAATTTACTGACTTTTATTTTGTCACCACTGAAGTTAATAAAATTGAAAAGTTAAACATTTGAAAGTATACACAGACATAATGATGACTCATCACTGAAGGTCTATAAAAGTTTCTTCTCCATTTCTGAAGTTAGAAAGGATAGAGGAGAGAACAGAGAGAGGAAGTATCTGTTGAGTACTTTGTGTAACTCCAGGCTTTAGTTGCATTGTTATTTCTGAGAGCCCACATTGATGCTCTGTTTTGTTTGTCATTTAGGAGACTACAGACACTTAATTACTTAGTTTCACAGCTACTTGTGATTGCTAAGGTCCACATTCATTAGTACTTACAGTCCTTTGAGGGCTTCCCTGATGGCTCAGCGGGTAAAAAGAATCCGCCTGTAGTTCAGGAGGCACAGGGAACGTGAGTTCAATCTGTGGGTCGGGAAGATCTTCTGGAGAAAAGAAATGACAGTCCACTCTAGTATTCTTGCCTGGGAAATCCCGTGGACAGAGGTGCCTGGTGGACTACAGTCCATGGGGTTGCAAAGAGTCAGACATGACTTAGCGATTAAACAACAACGAGAGTGAGTGATGCAAATAATCAGAGCTGTTGGAAAGATGAGACTAAGACATTGCTTTAGGAAAGGATGGATATAACTCTACATACTTGGCAGATGTTTGCCCTTCTCAGCCAGTGTGGATTTTAAAAGGAAAGAACAATGGCTTTTGAAAAAAATTATTTTACAATAGAAAGGCAAAAAGCATTTTATTCACTAATATATATGATACTGTGCTTTATTTCTTGTATATTAAGTTTTAAAGTAATCCATCAGACTTATTGTGGAGAAAACATTTCTCCTAAATCCTTTAAATTTATTCTTCATGCTAGATGGTCTTCATATATCCATTTAAATTATTTGAGAATGTGTTCCACTTCAAACATAAGTCCTTTGGAGGACATGATGCTGTGGAAAGGAAGGGAAGAAGAGGGCAGAATGCCCACAGGATTTGTTGTACCATTTTTCAAAGCAGAGGCCAGCTGTTTGGGAACTAGAATTAAAATGTAAATTATCAAAGGGGAATAATGAGAGCCATTCTTTTCAGACAATGTCCAATGCAATCACAGTGAGAAAAGGGTTCAGGGAGATTTTCTACTATGCACAAGTCACAGATGAATTGAAAGGCTAGGAGGGAAGTGATTTACAAGGAACTTAGTGCATACAACCCACAGATTGTCTAGGACTCTGGGTAGTTGAATTAATTGAGGAACAGTACTTCGATTCTGCCGGGACTGAATCCAAATTACAAGATAACGGTGCACAGAACTGAGGAAGTCACTGCATTAGTACCATAGCAGGCCTGTAAATTTAACTATAGTGCTGGCATGAGTTGCATTTCATGTGGTTTTATGAATCAAAATAGAGGTCTTTGAATACAAGGCAGTGCCACATGGGAACAAAATAGGAAGATTATGCATGAGCTTGGTCAAAATTTTTGTATTCACAGTAGAACAAAAATCTATGAGAGCTTTCAAATCCAAGGATTTTCACAGATAAATTAGTTTTTATTTGTATTAATATACAAATTTAAGTACTTTGAGGAAAAGTCCAAAGGGCTACACGTAACTCTTGTAGGTATATGTTCATTTGAACTTGGTCTAATCCTAGTATTTGGTGTCAATCAGACATCATAGATCTGTAATGAAGAAAACAACTATCAGTGAGGAAGGAAAACTATAAATATTTTGATTGAGTTTTGTACAAACTATGGAAGTGAAGGAATAAAAGAATTTTTTAAAAGTTTGGGGCTTGGGGGGTCTTATACACATTTTTATAAAACAGTCATCCATGATTTTGCCTTTTATATGACAATAAGGTTTATATAAGCTAATGAATAACTTCTGTACTATTGAAATAGCTAAGGATTAGGTCTCAGTTAGTGCTTGAATGTTTAAAATTATGGTCTCTTCCTCCTCCCCCCACCGTCACTTAAACACACAAACACACATACACACACACACAATATTTTATTTGGTTTCGATCCATCACTATTACTGGTCGATTAGTTCCATTTTTAAAGCTTAGCAAACACCTGTATTCTGCCAACTCTCTATTTTGTATCTCCAGTTTGGGGCTTCTTTCTGAGAATCAGACTCCTATACCGCACTGCCTGCTGAGTGGCTCCACTTAGCATTCTGTAGGCACCTGAAATTCATCATGTTCATAATAAAACTTATTTCAGCATTTGTCCTACATTCTTTTTATAGTCTCTATTTTAGGTAATGGAACTATTCCAAGTCAGAAACCAAAAGTTATCCTAGACTCCTAATGTATTTCCGAAATATTAATTTCTTTCAAATTTTTCTTTTCGTCTCTACTCTCACTGAATTGATTGTCCATTTAGTTTGTTGATTTTCTTGCCTCCAATCTTTTCACATTATATTCAGTCTTTAGAAGAACGAAAGTGATTTTTTAAAACTCTATATCTAGCCATATCACTCTTCTGTTTAAAATCCTCCCTTCAGTGTATTTTTAACATAACTGTAAAGCTATGCAAATCTGTAAGCATGATATCTTTTCCATCTATTTTCAGCCACCGCCTGCATTTTGGCCTCTCTCAGAACTACCAGACTTACTATAGGTCTCCCCACAAATTTCTTGCTCTATTCTTCCCATTATGTTCCAGCACCCCCCCAGCTCTGCCCCATGGCTATTTGTTTTCCAGACTTCCCAGGTGGTTCAGTGTAAAGTATCCGCCTGACAATGACGGAAACACAGATTCAGTCCCTGGATTGGGAAGATCCCTGGAGAAGAAAATGGCAACCCACCCCAGTATTCTTGCCTGGGAAATCCCACGGACAGAGGAACCTGGCAGGCTATAGTCCACGAGGTCGCAAAAGAGTCAGACATGACTTAGTGACTAAACAGCAATTGCTTTTATCTTGCAAAACCAGATCAGCCTTTGTATTTCTCTCCTGCTGGATATTTATGCTTCTTGAGGAAAGGAACCATCGTATTCGTTATCATAAATTCAATACCTAGCAGAGGGCCCAGCATACACTATACACTTGATAATTATTTGTTGAACTGAATAATGCTGGTTTATGGTTCTGTTTACCTTTTGCTGTTGATTGCTTTGATTAAATGGGTGCTTGTCTGCAACACTGAGTTTCCATCCATAGAGTTAACTTTGGTCAAATACTTCAGTATACCAAGTATTTTCCTCATTAATTTATGCTCTTAATCACTTCATCTACTCAGAGAGAAGTTACTTCATGTTTATACCCAAATCTGAGTAAAATAAAGGCTTCTTCACCTTAGATTATTGCTTTCTTAGTGGGTTCTTGTGAAAGTTCGCTGTGATGGAGAACTTAATTGGCAATGATATTAGCATTTCATAAGTATTGTTTTGCTTTGTTGTTGCTCAGTTGCTCAGTCATGTCCAACTCTTTGCGGCCCCATGGACTACACATGCCAGGCTTCCCTGTCCTTTGCTATCTCCTGGAGTTTGCTCAAACTCATGTCCTTTGAGTCAGTGATGGCATCCAATCATCTCATTCTCTGTCTCCCTCTTCTCCTCCTGCCCTCAATAACCAGCATTAGGGTCTTTTCCAGTGAGTCAGCTTTTTGCATCAGGTGGCCAAAGTATTGGAGCTTGAGCATCAGTCCTTCCAATGAATATTCAGGACTGATTTCCTTTAGGATATCTGGTTTAATTTCCTTACAGTCCAAGGGACTTTCAGTGGTCTTCTCCAGCACCACAATTCGAAAGCATCAGTTCTCCGGCACTTAGCCTTCTTTATGGTCCAGCTCTCCTATCCATACATGACTACTGGAAAAAGCATAGCTTTGACTATTCGGACTTTTATTGGCAAAAGTGATGTCTCTAGTTTTTAATGTGCTGTCTAGGTTTGTCTTAGCTTTTCTTCCAAGAAGCAAGCATCTTTTAATTTCATGGCTGCAGTCACCATCCACAGTGATTTTGGAGCCCAAGATTATTTTGTTTAGGTTAACTTAATTTAATGGTAAGGAGTGATTTACCAAGAAGATTAACCATTGAAACCAACAAACTGATTGGAAGTTTGGCATTATTGTCTTAAATCAGTGATGCAAATTAGGACCTCCAATTTTTACTTTTCTTGGGGACTAAAATAGAAATTTGTATGACTTTTTCATTCAATATTTGTTTTTGCTGTAGGATTAATTATGTTATTTAATCTCAGAAAATTAATAATTTATGCCTAAATAATATACAGTGAATATATGAATACTAATTAGTATATTATAATTAAAAGACTTGAATTACACCTGCATCGCACTGTCAGGTCAAGTATAAGTATACATTCCATTTAAATCCAGCCAGTCAGTATTATGTATAAGGAGACAGAGCTATTGGTCTAAAATTTGAACTTGAATTGGTTTGCTAATCTGGATTGAAATCTTTGGTAAATTTTTGGTGGCAGCTTAATAAAATTACTTTTAAGTAGAGGGAAAATGAAAATTATAGTATGATTTAGACTTCATTAGACTGACTTCTCCAGGGGTATGTGAGTTATTTATTTAACCTGGAATTTAATTATAATGAATATTTTCAAGCTGAGTCATCTTTGAGATTGAGACTTGTTTGCTATTCAAATAGGCATTGAAGAAATGTGAAAAACACTAGGTTTCTGCATTAAGTTTTTTAAATTGGAAGGAATTTTCAAATAGTGACTTTAAAAATTCTAAAACATTTTGTAAAATGTCACACTTCAAAAAATATTTGGTTGTTACATTGTTAAAATCATAAATCAAGGAGCTGTGGGGGCTCCTCTGGTGATCCAGTGGTTAAGTGGTTAAGACTTCCTGCCTCTATCATGGTGGATGTAGGTTTAATCCCTGGTTGGGGAACTAAGATCCCACAGTCCACTCAGCAGGACCAAAATGTTAAAAAAAAAAAAAGAAGAAGAAGAAGAAACTATGATGCTGGATGGATTACCAGCATTACTCTGAAGAAGACATGGTTTGCCATTTTAGTTTGCATGCAGCCTTGCTTGTTTCTGATTCTATAATCAGTAACTTTCCAAGAAGGATATGGCATATATCTGTATCATTCAGTTTTGTATTTATAATCTAAGAGAATTATTCTAGTATTCAGATACTAATCACATAGTGTTTGGTTCAGTTAGGTTCAGTCGCTCAATCGTGTCTGATTCTTGTGACCCCACGAACTGCAGCATGCCAGGCCTCCCTGTCCAGCACCAACTCCCAGAGTCCACCCAAACCCATGTCCATTGAGTTGGTGATGCCACCCAACCATCTCATCCTCTGTCATCCCCTTCTTCTCCTGCCCTCAATCTTTCCCAGCATCAGGATCTTTTCAAATGAGTCAGCTCTTCGCATCAGGTGGCCAAAGTACTGGAGTTTCAGTTTTAGCATCAGTCCTTCCAATGAATATCCAGGATTGATCTCCTTTAGGATGGACTGGTTGGATCTCCTTGCAGTCCAAGGGACTCTCAAGAGTCTTCTACAGCACCACCATTCAAAAGCATCAGTTCTTTGGTGCTCAGCTTCCTTCACAGTCCAACTCTCACATCCNCACCATCTGCAGTGATTTTGGAGCCCAGAAAAATAAAGTCAGCCACTGTTTCCACTATTTCCCTATCTATTTGCCATGAAGTGGCCACAGGACTGGAAAAGGTCAGTTTTCATTCCAATCCCAAAGAAAGGCAGTGCCAAAGAATGCTCAAACTACCACACATTTGCACTTATTTCACAGGCTAGTAAAGTATTTGGTTAGACACACTTAAAAATGATGGAGCCCAGACTGGTGCCCTGTGATGAGCTAGAGGGGTTGGGTGGGGGGAAGGGAGGGAGGCTCAGGAAGGAAGAGATAGATATATATGAGTGTGTATAGTTATGACTGATTCAAGTTGTTGTATGGCAGAAACCCAACACAAAGTTGCAAATCAATTTTTCATGAATTAAAAAACAAAAATCTAAAAAAATGGTTCCCTCTTTAAGAAATTTCAGAAATTACTAATAAAGCACAGTCTTGTTCTAGCACATCTAGTGGGCAATAAGAACAACCAATATCATTATTGTCTTTTTGCTTGCTAGAGAGGGGTTTCTGTTTACACTAAAAGAAAAAAAAAACACGGTGGGATGCACAATGTAAATTTCTGCTTTGCCAAGAGTGATAGTGAACATACATGAAAGTAAAACCTACATCATAATCATTGTTCAGAATAGATTGACAGGAGTGTGGTTTCAGTGTTTGTGTTTTCTTAAAACCCCAAAGCTACCTGACACTGGTTTTTCCACAGAGAAATTGCAATACATTTAAAACATGTAGCCAAAAATATGGGTGGAGCCAAGAGAAAAGTTAGTACTCTTGTTTCTTACGGAAAAGCCCACATCGCTCAGAATGTAAGATCCTACTTGACCCATAGACAGTCTGCTTTGAGAGTAAGATGACATTTGTATGTGACATCTTAACTATGATGGCTTATAACAGATGATCAAGAAAATCATGTTCTATCAACAGAACTAAACTTGGGAATGATAATCAGAAGCATTGGCAAACCTTTCAGACACCCACGTCTTCCAAGAAAATTACTCATAATAGCAATTTTGCTTTGAGGTATTAGGCCGCGTGTTTAGTAAAATGTGGGTATAAACTCAACCAGAAAACAAAGCATTTCCTTTCTTTTTGTCTATAGACCATAAAACATACCATTAACTAAATGAACAAAAAGCCACGTATTTTTTTGACAATCATAAACTAAGTATCTTTGTTTCCTGCCTGTTACAGAATGCCATAACAGAATTAGTTTTACATCATGAGATGCATCTCACAAGCATCACAAGATGCCACACAAGCAAATGCTAAAAATTATTTGGATTTGAGGGGATAGGTAAGTTTATAATGGCTCAGTTTAATTCCATACTGTGGTTATAAGCTTGACATGCTTTTAGAAAAAGTGAAATTAATTTAGAAAAGCATCACTTTTCGTATACTTTCTTGCAGTTCTATTCATTAACTAACAAACAGAAGTGAAGGAAACTTTAATAGACTGCTGAATGTGGTCTTGACAGACCATACCTGGTGTTCGTTAGATTTATATGGGCCTTTTGCAACAGTTTGATTGTAGTTGCATCCAAGGGTCTGCCTGGGATTATTTTTCCTCCTTTGACTTAGCTTTAATGTTACAGTGTATATTTTATCTTTTTTATTGAAAAAGAAAAATCCCAAGAATAGCTTGGGTATACTTACCCACCCTGCCACCATCACCAATTTCAGTTTAAAAATTAAAAAAAAAAAAAAAGCTTTACACATTAAATTATTTTGAAAATGTTGGCTATTTAATGAACAAAGTTGAAACACACTGTAAATTTACAGTGGTGGAATTTTTTGGTGTGTCTGTAGTTAACCTAGAACTATCTGGACATGAATGAGCCAAGGAAAGCAATTTTATAGTAACAACAAAATTGTCTGAAATTATATTATTGAAATAGACAGGAAGAGGGGGGAGATTCTAGCTGTCTTATCTTTCCACCTAAGTTTGAATAAATATACCTGGTTTTTCTCAGATCATGGTAATCAGTTTCTTCTTTGTAGAACTAATAATTGAGAGAGTCAAAGACTCTGCTTCCTCACACTTTACTATTTTATTTACTTATTTTATTTTTATTTTCCTTACTATTTTATTTAAGTAGAGTAAATTCTGCAGAATTTAAAGTCTGGCCTCCTACTGAAATTTAATTCGTCCGTGCCAGATTCAAATACAGAGAGCTGTACTCATTTCCCAAGACTTCAAAAGTATGACAGTGTCAATTGGAGAGCAGATATTTTCTTAGATCTTACCTGTCTAGGTACTCTAGGTAGTTTAGAACTGTGTAGGTCCTTTAAAGCCAACAATTATTTTCTTTTGGCAGAACAGTAGCTTGCTTCTGCCCTCGTCTTCTTTCCTTTTCTGGAGCTAATATCTAGCTACATGACTGGAGGAATGCAGTGAAATACCACAGTACCTGCCTGGCTTTTTCTACATCGACTGGCCTTCCTGATGTGTAGACTAAGACACACTTTGTGTTCAGTCTTCTGAAGGATCAGTATTTAGCCCATTATGCTAGCCCATTGCACATTTCTGGAAAATGTGGTAGCCACTGCATACCACTGGTACTTACGCCTGTGGTTTATGAACTAGAAAAACATGAAGATGCCATACCTGAAGTGCACCTTCAAAATGTCATTATTAGGGGTCCTACTACTAAGGACTTGAACCCACTTCCATTAAGTCCTCTTTGATTTAATGCCTGATTTTCGTAGGGGTTAGATAGGGAGCTACCCAAGTTCAGCACCTTGGCCTAACAGAGGCAACTGAAGACCAACTCTTAGGCTGTAAATGCCATGAGCCTTATTTGCCAGTATATCACCTAGCAAATTGGCTGGATCACAGTAGATGCATAACATAGATTTTCTTAAATGAAAGAAGGAACAATAGGGTAAGAAAGCTGCTTCAGGTCCAACAAACACAAATATTTAGCAAGGGCAAGCTCTTTAAACCAGAACTACCTGGTGGCTTGGGTGGTAAAGAATCTGCCTGCAGTGAGGGAGACCAGGGTTCAGTCCCTAGGTTGAGAAGATCCCCTGGAAGAAGAACTTCTTCTTTTTGGAGAAGGAAATGGCAATCCACTGCAGTATTCTTACCTGGAGAATCCCATGGACAAAGGAGTCTGCAGGCTCCATGGCCTTGGGGTCACAAGAGTTGGACACGACTTAGCAACTCAACCACCACCACCAGCATGCACTAGTATGCTGGATGCTGGATTTGAAACTGAAACTTTTTTTGAAACCTGGAAGAGGGCATGGCAACCCACTCCAGTATTCTTGCCTGGAGAATCCCCGTGGACAGAGGAGCCTGGCAGGCTACAGTCCATGGAGTTGCAAAGAGTCGAACATGACTGAATGAATAAGCACATGAGCTCCTTATCCCAGAATTACAGAAATGCTTTGAGAAGGACAGATTAAGAAATCCTGATGTTCAAGGAAGCCCTTTCTTCTCTCTATAACCTAAACCTGTGTTTTCGTATCAAGTCCCACCTCTTCTATCAAGTTTCCAACTTTCATAGTCTGTACCAGTGACCTCAAACTATTTTGGTAGTTTACTGTATACTAAAACAGCAGTGAGTATATAACCAAATGCATATTGATTTTTATGATATTTTTAAAAATTCCATAGATTGAACTGTTATATAATTATAAATATAAAAATAGAAATTAAAAAAAGACTGCATTAAGCAGGAAATAAAGAGTAACTTTCTTTTGAAAATCACAATAGCTTTATTAACATCTCAAAGGCAAATATGAGTAAATTTTGTCATTAATGAATTTGGATATAAATCTATATTATACATAATCACCTTGTTTCTAATTTCTTTGGCTGACTTCTTGTCAGATGTATAGGCTTTAGTCTTGGTAACATGTGACATCTGATGTGTTAGATGTGTTGGGACAAGGTGAAGCTGGCAATGCCAAGGACAGTTCAGTTCAGTCACTCAGTCATGTCCAAAACTTTGTGACCCCGAGGACTGCAACACACCAGGCTTGTCTGTCCATCATCAACTCCCAGAGCTTACCCAAACTCATGTCCATAGAGTTGCCATCCAACCATCTCATCCTCTGTCATCCCCTTCTCTTCCTGCCTTCAACCTTTCCCA
Source organism: Neotragus pygmaeus (assembly GCA_006410875.1). Classification (NCBI taxonomy): domain Eukaryota; kingdom Metazoa; phylum Chordata; class Mammalia; order Artiodactyla; family Bovidae; genus Neotragus; species Neotragus pygmaeus. The sequence continues at coordinate 687,306 of SJYV01031849.1, read as the reverse complement.
GCATCAGGGTCTTTTCAAATGAGTCAGTTCTTCGCATCAGGTGGCCAAAGTATTTGAGTTTCAGCTTCAGCATCAGTCCTTGAAATGAATATTCAGGACTAATTTCCTTTAGAATGGACTAGTTGGATCTCCTTGCTGTCCAAGGGACTCTCAAAAGTCTTCTCCAACAGCACAGTTCAAAAGCATCAGTTCTTTGCTCTCAGCTTTCTTCATAGTCCAACTCTCACATCCTTACATGACTACTGAAAAACCATAGATTTGACTTTGTGGACCTTTGTTGGTAAAGTAGTATCTCTGCTTTTTAATATGCTGTCTAGTTTGATCATAGCTTTTCTTCCAAGGAGTAAGTGTCTTTATTTCATGGCTGCAATCAACATCTGCAGTGATTTTGGAGCCCAAGAAAATAAAGTCTGTCACTGTTTCCATTGTTTCCCCGTCTATTTGCCATGAAGTGATGGGACCAGATGCCGTGATCTTACTTTTCTGAATGCTGAGTTTTAAGCCAACTTTTTCAGTCTCCTCTTTCACTTTCATCAAAAGGCTGTTTCATTCTTCTTCACTTTCTGCCATAAGGGTGGTGTCAAGAGTCGGACACGACTGAGCGACTTCCCTTTCACTTTTCACTTTCACGCATTGGCAACCTACTCCAGTGTTCTTGCCTGGAGAATCCCAGGGACAGGGGAGTCTGGTGGGCTTCCATCTACGGGGTTGCACAGAGTCGGGCACAACTGAAACGACTTAGCAGCAGCAGCAGCATCTGTGTATCTGAGGTTATTGATATTTCTCCTGGCAATCTTGATTCCAGTTTGTGCTTCATTCAGCCTGGAATGAATGAATGAATACCAGTGAATACATTGGTATTTGTCATGATGTACCCTCCATATAAGTTAAATAAGCAAGGTGACAATATACAGCGTTGACGTACTCCTTTCCAGACTTGGAACCAATCTGTTGTTCCATGTCCCATTCTAACTGTTGCTTCTTGACCTGCATATAGATTTCTCAGGAGGCAGGTAAGGTGGTCTGGTATTCTCATCTCTTGAAGAATTTTCCACAGTTTGTTGTGATCCAGTCAAATGCTTTGGCATAGTCAATTAAGCAGAAGTAGATGTTTCCCTGGAACTCTCTTACTTTTTTGATGATATAACAACGGATGTTGGCAAGTTTATCTCTGGTTCCTCTGCCTTTTCTAAAACCAGCTTGAACATCAGGAAGTTCATGGTTCACATATTGCTGAAGCCTGGCTTGGAGAATTTTAAGCATTACTTTACTAGTGTGTGAGATGAATGCAATTGTGCGGTAGTTAGAGCATCCTTTGGCATTGCCTTTCTTTGGGTTTGGAATGAAAGCCGGACTTTTTCAGTCCTGTGGCCACTGCCGAGTTTTCCAAATTTGCTGGTATATTGAGTGCAGTACTTTCACAGCATCATCTTTTAGGATTTGATATAGCTCAACTTGATTTCCATCACCTCTACTAGCTTTGTTCATAGTGATGCTTCCTAAGGCCCACTTGACTTCACATTCCATAATGTCTGTCTCTAGGTGAGTGATCACACCATTATGGTTATCTGGGTCATGAAGATCTCTTTTGTATAGTTCTTCTGTGTATTCTTGCCACCTCTTCTTAATATCTTGTACTTCTGTTAGGTCCATACCATTTCTGTCCATTATTGAGCCCATCTTTACATGAAATGTTCCCTTGGTATCTCTAATTTTCTTGAAGACATCTCTAGTGTTTCCCATTCTATCGTTTTCCTCTATTTCTTTGCACTGATCACTGAGGAAGACTTTATGTCTTCTTGGTATTCTTTGGAACTCTGCATTTAAATAGGTATATCTTTCATTTTCTCCATTGCCTTTAGCTTCTTTTCTTTTCACAGCGATTTGGAAGGTTTCCTGAGACAACCATTTTGCCTTTTTGCATTTCTTTTTCTTGGGGTTGGTCTTGATCACTGCCTCCTGTACAATATCATGAACCTCTGTCCATAGTTCATCAGGCACTCTGTCTATCAGATCTAATCCCTGAATCCGTCACTTTCACTGTATAATTGTAAGGGATATGAATTAGGTCATACCTGAATGGTCCATGGTTTTCCCTACTTTCTTCTTTTTAAGCGTGAATTTGGCAGTAATGAGCCAAATTCATGCCATGATCTAAGCATGGCAGCCACTGCCAGCTCCCAGTCTTTTTTTGCTGTGTGGAGCTTCTACATCTTTGGATGCAAATAATATAATCCATCTGGTTTCAGTATTGACCATCTGGTGATGTACATGTGTAGAGTCTTCTACACATTAGTGTTCTCTTGTTTTGTTGGAAGAGGGTATTTGCTATGACCAGCGCGTTCTCTTGGCAAAATTCTTTTAGCCATTGACCTGCTTTGTTTTGTACTCCAAGGCCAAATTTGCCTGTTGCCATGTATCTCTTGACTTTGTACTTTTGCATTCTAGTCCCCTATAATGAAAAGGACATCTTTTTTGGGTGTTAGTTCTAGAAGGTCTTGTAGGTCTTCATTGAACTGTTCATCTCAGCTTCTTCAGCATTACTGGTTGGGGCATAGACTTGGCTTACTGTGATACTGAGTATTTTGCCTTGGAAATGAACAGAGATCATTCTGTCACTTTTGAGGTTGCATCCAAGTACTGCATTTCAGACTCTTTTGTTGACTATGATGGCTACTCCATTTCTTCTAAGGGATTCTTTCCCACAGCAGTAGATATAATGGTCATCTGAGTTAAATTCACCCATTCCAGTCATAGAATATGGTGAAGTAGAAGGACATGCACTCATCTTCTCCTATAAGAACTCCAAAATTACAACTCACTGCTGAACAACAATTGACAGGAGACTATTGGATCCCACCAAAAAAAGATAACCCACATACAAGGGCAAAGGAGAAGCCCTAGCAAGACGGTAGGAGGAGCAAAATCGCATTTAGAATCAAACTCTATATCTGCCAGAGAACCCACAGAGCCTGAGCCAGAACTGTGTTTGGGTGTCTCCTGTGGAAGTACAGGTCAGCAGTGGACTGCTGCAGGGTCAGGGGCTCTGGGTGCAGTAGACTTGGATATGGCATAAGCCCTCTTGGGGGAGGTCGCCATTAACCCCACCACAGAACCACCAAAACTTACACAGGACTGGGGAAACAGACTCTTGGAGGGCACAAACAGAAGCTTGTGCACACCAGGACCCAGGAGAAAGGAGCAGTGACCCCAAAGAGACTGACCCAGACTTGCCCATGAGTGTCCAGGAATCTCCAGTGCAGGCGTGGGTTGGCAGAGGTGTGGGTTGGCGGTGGCAGGCTGCAGGGTTGGGGGCACTGAGTACAGCAGTGCCTGCATAAGACCTTTTTGAAGGAGGTCTCCATTATCTTCATTACCTCCACCATAGTTTGGCCTCAGGTCAAACAATAGGGAGGGAACACAGCCCCACCCATCAACAGAAAATTGGATTAAAGAGTTACTGAACTTGTCCCTGGAAAAGGCAATGGCACCCCACTCCAGTACTCTTGCCTGGAAAATCCCATGGATGGAGGAGCCTAGTGGGCTGCAGTCCATGGAGTTGCACCGAGTCAGACACAACTGAAGTGACTTAGCAGCAGCAGCAGCAGAGCATGTCCTTGCCCATCAGAACAAGACCCAGTTCCCCCACAGTCAGTCTCTCCTATCAGGAAGCTTCCATAAGCCTTTTATCCTTCTCCATCAGAGGGCAGACAGAAAGGAAACCACAATCACAGAAAACTAACCAATCTGATCACATGGACCACAGCCTTGTCTAACTCAGAGAAACTATGAGCCATGCCATGTAGGGCCACCCAAGATGGGTGGGTCCTGGTGGAGAGTTCTGACAAAATGTGGTCCACTGGAGAAGGGAATGGCAAGCCACTTTAGTATTCTTGCCAAAAAAAAAAAACCCCATGAACAGTATGAAAAGGCAAAAAGATAGGACATTGAAAGATGAACTCCCCAGCTCCGTAGGTGCCCAGTATACTACTGGATATGTGGAGAAATAACTCCGGAAAGAATGAAGAGATGGAGCCAAAGGAAAAACAACACTCAATTTTGGATGTCACTGGTGATAGAAGTAAAGACTAATGCTATGAAGAGCAATATTGCATTGGAAGCTGGAATGTTGGGTCCATGAATCAAGGCAAATTGGAAGTGGTCAAACAGGAGATGGCAAGAGTGACCATTGGCATTTTAGGAATCAGAAAACTAAAATGGACTGGAATGTGTGAATTTAACTTAGATGACCATTATATCTACTACTGTGGGGAAGAAATGCCAACTTAAATATTTATAACAATTCTTTTTTTCCTCTTAGTAAAAAATATAAATGGAGTTTCTAACATTTACTTCCTATGCTGCAATACAGCCCATGTATTTTTACTATATCACTTAGTACTTGAATATCTAAAACTTTTTATTATTTGCCTTTGCTCAAGTATATTTATATACTTATCCATCAGAGTGTCTGTAAAGGACATGAAGGTCATATCTTACACTTCAGGATCCTATGTACATTCTGAAAACACCTGTAAATAATGTTCAAAAATTATTTGATTAAGGACTATAGCTAATTGGAAAACCCTATTTCTTGGTAATTTTTGATTCATTACAATAATCTAAAGAATCAGAATCTAATAGGAATTACCTTAATTGCCTTAAAATGGGCAGTACGGTAGACGGTATGAAAAAAATATTTGAACTGTCTTGCAATCTATGTACTACTATACCGGAGTGGGTTGCTGAGATCTCCTGGAGAAGGAAATGACAATCCACTCCAGTATTCTTGCCTGGAAAATTCAATGGACAGAGGAGCCTGGCAGGCTACAGTCCATAGGGTCATAAGAGTTGGACATGACTTAGCGACTAAACTACCGCATACAGTAGTCAGATGTAATTTTAGGATTTCCAAGTTCTCTTATGAAAGAGTTTTCTTTTTTTTTCAAAGCTATTAGCAAGTTCGAATTTACCTTTTATTTCTCCTGGCTGAGTATGTAAGACAATATCCTCTGGACTGGTAAACCAAGAGATGTAATCCAAATCCATATAATTTGAATCTGAACAACTGAGTTATTGATACTTACTCTCCGAAACTGCTGTTTATACCCTATGATACTGAGGAGTCATTAAAATGAAGTTGGGCCATGTTAGGGAGGAAAGAAGTCTTTTTTTAATAAAAGATCCATCATTTTTTCCTCACCTCCTGACTGCCTGCCTGGTTGCAGTCGAGGAGAGGGTCAAGGCGGGGAGTGAGTATAACCTTCAGGACCTACTTCATCCAGGCTCTTGTTCTCTCTGACTTATTGCTCTTCTTTAGTCACTAAGTTGTGTCCGACTCTTTGCAACCCCATGAACTGCAGCATGCCAGGCCCCTCTGTCTTCCACTATCTCCTGGAGTTTGCTTAAATTCACATATGTTGAATCGGTGATGCTATCTAATCCTCTCATCCTCTGCTGCCCTCTTCTTCTTTGGCCTTCAGTCTTTCCCAGCATTAGGGTCTTTCCAGTGAGTTAGCTCTTTGCCATCAGGTGACCAAAGTATTGGAGCTTCAGCTTCACCCTCAGTCCTTCCAATGAATATTCAGGGTTGATTTCCTTTAGGATTGATGGTTTGATCTCCTTGCCATCCTAGGGATTCTTAAGAGTCTTCTCTAGCACCACAGTTCAAAAGCATTAATTCTTCGGTGCTCAGCCTTCATTATGGTCCAACTCTCACATTCAGACATGACTACTGGAAANCCTTTAGGATTGATGGTTTGATCTCCTTGCCATCCTAGGGATTCTTAAGAGTCTTCTCTAGCACCACAGTTCAAAAGCATTAATTCTTCGGTGCTCAGCCTTCATTATGGTCCAACTCTCACATTCAGACATGACTACTGGAAAAACCATAGCTTTGATTAGATGGACCTTTGTTGGCAAAGTGATGGCTTTGCTTTTTAACATGCTGTCTGGCTTCTTTTGGGTTCAGCAGAAGGGAAGCAAGAATGGATGATCAGCGGATGGGAGAAGAGAAAGGTCAGGTATTTATCCACTCTCCTCCTCTTCCCTCTGCTGCTGAGAATACCTGTGTCTCCCTGGTGGATAGGGCAGGCACCTATCCCTGGCTGTAGCTTTTATGGAGTCTGGTTAAACTGTTCTTTCTCTTTGCTCCTATTGTCCCCAGGATGAAAATAGCTTTGTACTTTTCTAGTTCCTAGTCGGCAACATCCCCTGTTGGTTTTGTTAACTTTATCCACACCTCTAAAGAATCCTCTCCTTGAAATCCCACTTTTTTGATTGGATCATGACAGATATCAATGCTAAACAAGGTTGGAGTGTTTAATACAGATCTGAAGAAAATTTGCTGCCGGGTATATGCAGGCACAGCTGCAGGAGGCTAAGAATAGCTCTGTTTGCAGCATCTTTTTTTTTCTTTTCAGAATCTTTTGCAGTTCTAAACTACTTTGGAGGGGTTCAGTAAGGACTTTATCTTTCGCTGCCAGTGTTTCTCTTGTAATCTGATTCACTCTCTACTCGTTCAGAAGAGCCTGATAGTAGAAGTTACCCCTGTTACTTGACCACAATAGTATTTTAGAATTGATGAACTTTAAAGAAGCATACCTCAGCCTTGCATTTATTGTTTCAACTTTCTCTCTCTAATTTTATATAGAAAATCTGTATTGATTGTAAGTGAAANTGTCCCCAGAGGCCATGATCAGAGGCGAGTGGGAATAAAGATACTCCTGGAACAGCCTTAGCGCAGATAGGGGTCCAGCTGGGTTGAACGCTGAGCTCAAGGCTTGCATAAGGAGAACACCTACACGGTACCCGGCAGGTCCCGAGGACGGGCTCTGAAGCCACCCACCCACCCCTCTGAGAGGAGGAATTATGCAGGGAGAGAAGCCCGGGTCAGAGTCAGGAGCCTGCGGTCTGGCTTGGCTCAGCCCCAGACAGGCGGTCAGACCTTCCCCGCTCTAGATCTCAGTTTCCTCACCTGTAAAAACGGAAGTCATACTTGCACCTGTGGCTGCGGAGTAACAGTGAACTAGAAGGTCTCTTAAGATGCTTTTGATTGAACATTCTCTCTCTGCTCTTGGTTGATCAGAATGCGTCACCCCCTTCCACCCCTAACCCCCTCATTAAGGCCGGGAAGTGGGCAGAGCCAAGTAGGGAAGGCCCCCTCGGAGGCCAGGCGGGGACGCTCACGAGCGTGCACACTCCACACCAGCCTGCATGCAATTGCAGGGAAAGCTGAAGGGGGGACCCCCGACCTCAGAACCCGGGCATAGCCCACAGGGAGACTGCCTGGAGCTCAGCATGGGCGGGATGTAACACGACTCGGATCCCGTCGGGAGCAATCCCCCATCCCCCTCCAGCCTCCCAGGTGGGGAGGTGAGCTTGCTTAGTTTAATTTCCCCCAACTCGGCCTGTTCCGGGGCACATAAATTCATTAATATGGGATTACGGGGATTACAGGCTGCCTCACTCTGCAGGTGACTGAGGGCAAACTCGAGGGGCCGTCCTCCCCACCAGAGGAGGGAGGAAGCCGANCCTCACAGGTGGGGAGGTGAGCTTGCTTAGTTTAATTTCCCCCAACTCGGCCTGTTCCGGGGCACATAAATTCATTAATATGGGATTACGGGGATTACAGGCTGCCTCACTCTGCAGGTGACTGAGGGCAAACTCGAGGGGCCGTCCTCCCCACCAGAGGAGGGAGGAAGCCGATGCTCCAGCAGCAATCCCTGGAGGGCAGACAGGGCGCTGGGCAGAAGTGCTCAGACCACCCACCCTCATCAAAAGGGAGAAAGAATGGGAAACGCCCACCTCCTCATCACGGAAAGCAGGGCCCGTCCTGGAATCCTACCCACTCCTGCCCTCTTTCTAACATCTCCTGTGGCTTCTTCAAACCAGACCTGCCCAGATTCAACCGTCAGTGCGTGACTTCTGACCCGGCTTTCTACAGAGCGTGACCCCAGACACTGGGGCTCACAGGGGTGATCTCAGGAGGCACAAAACGCTGCCCTACGTGTGGAAACAGGCTTCTGGTGGCTACCTCGAGCAGCAAGGGCTCAGCTCAGGGTCAATGGGTTTTAACACCCATCCCTGATGAGTTTCTTTTTAACAGAGAGAAAGAGAGAGACAGAGAGAGAGAGAGGAATCCAGGCCACACTGCTGGGTAGAATTTAATCACATAAATTATTATTTTTCATTTATTTGTGTTCATTTGGATGGTTAGCTTCTATATATGACAAGTGATATTCTAGCCTACTGAAGGTGCACAATAAAGTTTATCTTTAAAATAATTGAGTAAAAATGCTGTTTAGCCGCAAAGCTGTGTCCAACTCGTCAAGATCCTTTGGACTGTAGCTCGCCAGGTTCCTCTGTCCGTGGGATTCTCCAGGCAAGAACGCTGGAGTGGGGTGCCGTTTCCTTCTCCCGAGTGAAAAAGGGGAGCTGACAAAAGCAAGAGCGTGTGGAAAGTACAGGCGATTCTCAGAGATGGTGACCCTCGTGGAGGGGACACAGGACCTGCGCTGGGGAAAGTTGATCTGGAGGACAAACTCCTTTGCAGACGGCTAAGCTGAGGGCCAGAGAAGGGAAAGGAGCTGCACACGGGGAATCTGCGGCAGAGCTGGGGTGTGGACCAGGCCACGCCTGGTACCGGCCCTCAGAGCCCTCTCCTCCTCCGCACGGAAATGGGCCTCCTTCTCCTGACCTCTCAGCCCCCTCTGTCTATCCTCNAAAGGAGCTGCCCACGGGGAATCTGCGGCAGAGCTGGGGTGTGGACCAGGCCACGCCTGGTACCGGCCCTCAGAGCCCTCTCCTCCTCCGCACGGAACTGGGCCTCCTTCTCCTGACCTCTCAGCCCCCTCTGTCTATCCTCTCCCTTCTTTCTTGCTCTCCAAACCCCCTGAAGGTCTATTTCAGACCATCCTTGCTCTGATGGAGGGACAGAAACCTGAACTGGGGAGAAAGCACCCTGAGATGCAGCAGAAAGAACTTGGACCTGGTCATGGCCCCCAGGTGACTCTGCACCACAGCTGAGCACGCCTGTACCCTCAGCTCACCTCCTCTGGGCTGGCCTCCTTTCCTCTGTAAGAAGTGAAAGGCCACCCCTCTGGGGACCCGCGAGGGGCTCAGAGGAGCCAGCGGCTCTCCCATGCCCATGCAGGTGCCCGGGGTGTGTGAGCAGCTCTGTAACCGCGAGCTCCCTAACAGAAGAGTTTCTTTCCAGGAGCGCAGTGTTGCTCTGGATGTCCTCGGTAGGCTCCCTGACACTCTTGACGGCAGATGAGAAGTCTTAAACCGCTTTAAAAATAGATAAGGAGTCATTTATAATTTGTACACTCATTGTTGGAATGCAAATGCTGCCGCTAAAAGCCTGTGCTCCTAAGTGGGCTTGTTAAACCATCAATCTGCTTAGCAAATCCTTTTCTTCTCTCAAGTGCAGGTAAAACCCTGTCGCGCGGGTTCAGGAGAGTGGAGCTCGGGGACCGCTCCTGGGCGTGGGGCTGGGGTCTCATCCTGCGATCGCCCTGGGGGTCTGGGGAGCCCTGTGTTCTCTGCCTGTCCTCCCCCAGCTGCCCGCATCGTGGGGTGAGGGTGCGGATCAGAGCCGATGGATTCTCAGATCCGTGTTCTGGCCTTGAGTCTCAGTCTGCTTCCTCCCTCCTTAGGCTTTCTAGGAACAAAACACAAATCGACACCAAGGAAGTAAATTCCTCAGCTCAGACCACAGAGCAACCACAGAGAGAACCGGGATCTCTGGGGCTCCTGCAAAGAGGCTGCCGTCCGGGTGGCGTGTGGTTCTGAGTCTTTGGGCCTCCCTCTCTTGAGAGCGCCATGCCTGGCCCCATGACACCTCTTCTCCTGCTGTGCCAAGGGCATCTGAACTCAACATGGCCCAAGGCNCCCCCCCCCCCCCCATTTAATAGCAAAATAAAGAGGGAAAAGAAAAGTCTTCTATAAGGAAGTCCACTTTCCTCCACTGGATATATGTTATTATTACCTTGAAAATGTTGTCCATTCTTTGAGAATAAGGGTTTTTTACTTTTTAAAAATTCCAAATAAGGAAACATCTTAATGATAACCTTGAGAACACATAAACATGGTCTCTTGCATTTTCTGATTTTAGAAAGTCCTAACAGAAACTCATGCAAATGAACTATTTCATTTTCACAGCTACAGTGAAGAGGAATAAGTCGAATTTTACAGAAAAGAATTTCAGAGTCAGCTGAGCTGCTGTTTACTCCCTTCCTCCTCTTCATTGTAAAGATTTTTCCATTAGGGTTAATATACTAGGTATGTTATGAAAAGTAGGCAAATGCATATTATGCAGCTATTGATTTTTAACTTTCATTCAGAGCCCCTCTGGGATGTTACTAGTGATGCCCTCAGAGCAAATGTGTGTCTGGGCAGTCAGCCAAGGATTTACATCGGCAACCAGGTTTATTAAGGAGAAAATGGGCCCTTTAGAATTACTGCAGGTATAAAGCAGCAAGCTGAAAAGTACAGTCAGGCTTTCTGCTTCCTTTTGGCTAGAGTACTAATGGGCGGAACCAGCCCTGGGTTTTGTTGGACTTGTAAAGTGACCCTCCTAAACCTCAGGGCTAAATGACTGTCAGGAAAAGTGAAAAGTTTCAGTCCACACTTCTCATTTTCAAAAGATTGAAAGCAAAATCCATCAAATTACTGACAGAGGCATCAACCTTGAAACATCTGTAGTGAAAGAAAAGTTAAACACTAATTACTAATGGCTGTTTGCCCCCTGAATCAGGTTTGAGGGAGGATTGATAAAAGCATAGGATTGAATAATCGAAATGAAGGTTCAGACGATTCAGAAGAATGTTATTGCCATCACTGAAATTGCTTTGTCATTGGTTTATGTCTAAGAACAGACAACTCTGAATTTGGATAAAATAGTTACTGCACACTATTTGATATGGACTTCTCAAGTGGCTCAGTGGTAAAGAAATCTGCCTGCCAATACAGGAGACACAGGTTCGATCCCTGGGACAAGAAGATCCCCTGGAGGAGGAAATGGCAACCCGTTCCAGTATTCTTGCCTGGGAAATCCCATGGACAGAGTAGCCTGGCAGGCTACAGTCCACGGGATCATCACCAGTTGGCCACGACTGAATGAATGAGACACACACAGTATTTGATAGATTTCAAGTACTGAGTTTGTAGGAAGTTAAGAGATCTAGGCTGGTCTTGTTTTATAGAAAAACAACAACAACAACAAAACTTGTGGATTGGTAATTGTCAAGCCAGTATGAGGGATTTCACATGGTTTGGATATATATTTGTGGTTTTTCTGCTCTTCTGATTCTCCATGTATCAGCCTGAGAGCTTTGATGGCTGGGACTGTGATCCGAGTTCCAGGGTCAGGGTACTGCTCTCCGGCCTGCCTTGGGTCAGACCCTTCTCAAAGTCACAGAGCATTGTCCCTATCTCAGCCATTATTGGGCTTTCCACCCAGCATAGTGGTGTGTTTGTTCTGTTATGTCTCTACCACCCAATATCATTGCTGAAACTGAGTTTTGTTCATCTGTGAATGCCACATATTTTTACACAGTGGTTGGCAGGCTGTGGTAGTATACAATAATTATTCTTTGTTGAGAAAATAAATGATAAAAAAACTGATCTGTAGCGTTCTACACAGTGACATTTAGATTTACCAACAAGTAAAAATGATTTTCCCCCTCATTTTTCTAAGTATTTTTATGGAGACTATTTAGTTGATGAAAATCAATTTGTTACAGAGCTAGGGACTTTAGGGTGAGGACGCTAGATCAGGGCCTAGGACTAGAAGGCGCTCTAGTAATATATATATTTGAGAGTTTGGCATCAATTAAAAATGTTTTTACCAGGTGATCTATATAACTTTATAATATGAGTTATCATTCTGAAATGCTGAATTTTAATTTAAAAACTTGTGCTTGGCAATAGCAACAGATATGAAATTGAAATCATCCTGGTTGGGAGGGAAAGGATAAAACATGGCTAAATTATACTCAGAAGTGCTGTTGTCTGAATTAAGAAAGTGATATGTGCTTTCTATATACTCATTTTTAGGGTTAAAGTTATACATATTTATATGTGTAAGCCTGAAGTAACAATATCCATGCATTTTACTCACTGTGTAGTAAAATATTACTTAATTCTATTTAGCAAAAAAATCACCTATTTCAAACTGCAAGCAGCACCTCTTTGTCCTGAGAGACAATTTTTATTGTCATTGTTTAGTTGCTAAGTCATATCTGACTTTTATGACCCCATGGGCTATAACCCACCAGGCTTCTCTGTCCATAGGATTTCCCAGGCAAGAATACTGGAGTAAATTGCCATTTTCTTCATCCAAGGAATCTTCCCAACCTAGGGATTGAACTTGCATCTCCTGAGCCCATGAGATACAATAGAGATATGTACATACAGTTTTCTACTTATTACATAGTTTGGGCCTTTTAAATAAAAGGTTACAGAAATTCTTAATAGAGCCCTCTAAAGTGTGTTTGAGATTAGTTACTACAGAACTTAGATATGAAACAACTAGTAATAAATTAGAACCTATTGGAAAATAAAATTAAAATTTATAAATCATTAAATTATTAAGTACTCTCTTAAAATACCTTGGCAAACAATGACTGAACACATCTTTATGCCCTAGAATTTCATAGAATATATTGTTAAAAATAGTATTGCATATTTCCTCTTAAGATTTCTGGGGGAAAATACTAATATTTCCAGCTTACTGTATTTATTTACCCTAGGCAATCCTTGCATTACTGTTTTCTTTGGTTTCACCAGTTGATGGTCTACCCCTCCTTGCTTTATGTGCATTTTGCCATCCTGATTTGTGGAGTTTTCTGACATTGAACCAATCCAGGGTCAAATTTAGAAATGAGTATTCATTACCTTAAATGCTCCCTACAGTGGTTAACCCAAGAAGAGCTTGCGATATGGGCATTCCGCCAGGAGGTGAACCAAAGCAATTTTGGTTACAGCTGATTTGTGGTTTGATCTTTGCAGATGTACTTCACTTTGATCTCAGTTTTAGGAAGTCATTGCAATTCAGTGGAGCCAAATGTGGTAAGTGCCTGAAGATAGTGACTTTAGTGGATATGTTTTATCAGCTGGATTTCTTTTCTTAGCCAGAATGAAAATTAAGAGTTCTTCACATAATTTATATGATAATAGAAAGGCAATAATATAGCTTTTAAAATGATTAATGATTGGCTATTCCAATGGCCCATGGACAATACATAATCTATAGGAAAAGGATTCTCAGTATTGGTATCTGACAGATGGTTTCCCAGTATATTCAGTATTCCTGCAATTGGAGATCAGTATTGTTATGAGGAACGGTGAGGGAACTGTTTTTTGTATATATTTTTCCAAAGATATTCCAACAAATTATACTTGTTATTACACAAATGTATAGTACCACAAAAATTAAATTTGCATATGAATAACAAATAGCAAGTTAACTAAGTCACAATAGGACAAAGAGGTGCTGCTTGCAGTTTGAAATAGGCGATTTTTTTGCTAAATAGAATTAAGTAATATTTTACTACACAGTGAGTAAAATGCATGGATATTGTTACTTCAGGCTTACACATATAAATATGTATAACTTTAACCCTAAAAATGAGTATATAGAAAGCACATATCACTTTCTTAATTCAGACAACAGCACTTCTGAGTATAATTTAGCCATGTTTTATCCTTTCTCTCCCAACCAGGATGATTGCAAATATAATTTAAAAGGGAGACTTTTGCAAGTGAAGACTTTTCACTTTGTTAGGCTGCCCTGAGTTTAAAGTGTTTTCTCTAGTAATTCTCTATGTGTATGGAGAGGAGTGAATTTTAGCTCTATTCCTTATCTTGATACAACAGGCTGGAAAATTGATTTATGTTTGTATATCCTTAACTGCAGTCTATTATACTGAAGTAATTTGCTTCTGTCATGAAGTTGTTATAAAGGAGATAACATCCTTTTATGCATTTATACACATACACATATCATAGATAAATCACACAGTGAATGTAAAGCCATCTTCTAATCCATTCTTAAAAATACCTGTTTTAAGATTTTGTCTTTTATTTACTATGAAAAACATAAATTATGCGTGGAATTTTATTCTTATTCTTTTTGTTTAAACCACTGTATTCAACTCAACTGAAAAGCCAAGTGTGCCCTTTCATTCCCACCCCTATGCAATTGTCCTGAGTGCACAATCCTTAAAAAATTTAGTGGTAAGTGTTTAATACATATATTTTAAACTAAGAATATATATATATTAGGGAGAGCCTTACAAAACTTATAACCAGAAATTATGTCAATAGTGAAATTCAACTTAGAGGTCAAATCAATATTGCTAGGTTCAAATAGGAGAAGGAAATGGCAACCCACTCTAGTATTCTTGCCTGGAGAATTCCTGTGGACAGAGGAGCCTGGCAGGCTGCAGTCCATGGGGTCGCAAGAGTCGGACACGACTTGGTGACTGAACCACCACCACCACCACCACCACTGTGTTCAAATGGGAATACCCACCTTTCTGGTTTTATGCATATTCATAAAAAGTTTTTGTGAACTATTCAGTTCAGTTAAGTCGCTCAGTCGTGTCC
>SJYV01031849.1:656221-671740 GCA_006410875.1 Neotragus pygmaeus | reverse complement strand
CCATACATGACCACAGGAAAAACCATAGCCTTGACTAGACAGACCTTAGTCGGCAAAGTAATGTCTCTGCCTTTGAATATACTATCTAGGTTGGTCATAACTTTTCTTCCAAGGAGTAAGCGTCTTCTAATTTCATTGCTGCAGTCACCATCTACAGTGATTTTGGAGCCCCCCAAAATAAAGTCTGGTACTGTTTCCCATGTTTCTCCATCTATTTCCCATGAAGTGATGAGACCGGATGCCATGATCTTCGTTTTCTGAATGTTGAGCTTTAAGCCAACTTTTTCACTCTCCTCTTTCACTTTTGTTAGCTTTTATCAGTTCTAAAATGAGAATCAATCTTTGTGTCTCTGCATTTTTCTGTTTTTTAACAAAATTTTACCTTAATGCTATACAGTCATCTCAACTGTGTTGAAAGATACGTGTGTGTGTGTGTGTGTGTGTGTGTGTGTGTACTAATTACAAGAGATATGAATGAGGTAAGTCTTGTATTCTAGAGCCTTCTATGAAAAGTCTCTAGGAACACTGTAAGAGAGAACTAATATGAAGTCAGGTAGTACATGTTGCGTATTTAGTAAACAAAGCTTTCTTTTTTCTCTCAGACTAAAAGACACTTTCCATAGTAAAATAATTTTATACTTTTAGATGGAACATATTTTCTTATAGTGAGAACTTCTTGTCTTAAGAAACACATTCTTTATCTTTCAAGATAGAGGAAAGATCCTTTAGAAGAAGCAAACATTTAAAATCATCTTTTAAAAATTGTTGTGAATTTTAAGCTGGGACCTCCTTTAACGGTATGATTGTGGGTACTAATTTTGGAAATGAGAGGTCTATCTATTTAAAAGAGATATCGGTTAGTTAGAAACAAGATCCGTTGACCTCAACATGAGATTGTCTCCCTTACTTTGGAATGAAGTAAACAGATGCTGAAGCAAGAGCTTCATCCACAGAAGGAGGTAAAATAGCCAAACCTGCAGCGGTCTTCCCCACAATTGTTTTTTTTTTGTTTTTTTCTTCACTTTGCTATACTTATAATTCAGGCTGTCATTTAGGAAATACATTACTGCTTACCACTAGCTATCTTGAAAGTGAAACATACTATTCTGGTCAAAGCCCCATTTCCCTAATGGTGATTAAAACTGGGCAGAGAGCCCGATGTAATAAAAACAGTTTCAGAGCTTTTTCACTAACCTTCGTCTGGGAAAAGCAACGTTGGAGGTTTTATTTCTTGAAAAACGCACAATGTCCATATGATTAAATGCTCTTCAGTCTCTTTTCAGCCACAGGCTGCACATCCAGGCCTTAATTGTGCCAGCTGTTCTCTTAACCCATCACCTAAATATTGCTCTCGAATGTAATCTGTCTTGATAGAAAGCCTTTTAACTTTTCTGTTTTACAATTCATCTTTCTTATATGCCAAATGAAACATCTTCTTTCATTTGAGAAAAGTGAGCTCTTGGGAGGAAAAAAATAAAAACAAAGATTAAAAAAAAAATTCTGTGTGTATTAAGGCAAATCCCTTTTCCTGTCTTAATTGAAATCAGTTAAGCGTTCACGAACTTCACCACAAAGACTGAATGAGCTATTTTTCTTTTTAAATGAGGCCAAGTCTTGTTGGCACCCGTGACGAAGACCATCCTGTACAAGGGCAGGTTGCCAGCAGGTTTCACATTCAAGGCCAAGGTTTCACTGCGTTTGCTTAGCTTCTTCCATAGTCTGTAGTGAAGCTATGGTGAAGGCCAGGGGCGTGCCTCCTGCACTTATATTATTGTCTCTGCTTTTCAGTTGGTGGATTTGGAAACAAAGAAAGAGATCCATTCATTTTCTCTCTTTCAAAAAAAAAAAAAAAAAAGGAAGGGACTGGGGGATGCTGGGTGATACATAATAACCCAGGGCCAATTTTGCAACCTCTTGTGAGGCTTAAACCATTTCAAAGTAAAGAGTCATGTTTAAAAAAAAAAAAAAGGATAACCTTTACCGCTAAATGTGAAGAAACCAAACTGTAATATCTAAGTATGGCTCTATCTTTAAAAAACAATTAAAATAAGAACAGAATAAAAATAATAAAACAAGGTTTTTTTTTCTTTTTGTTGGCTTAGCTACATACATGTGAGACTTACTATGCTTTAAACACTTTATAATTACACTTATTGGGGGAGAAAAGGGGATTAGGTGATTCTTTAACCAAAGCAAAGTGGATTTTAAGTGGCTGTTTAAGTTTGTTTCTGTCTCTGTATCTCCATCTCTTCCTCTGCCTCTCATTTTTCCTTCTTTCCCTTCACTCTGACAGTTCTGACATTAAAAATATTGCTAGATTAATTCTGTTGCATTAAGAAAGTACCTCTCATGCCAAAGTTTTGTAAAGCCTGGTTTAGATAAGTGGGGAGAAAAAAAGGAAAAACAAAAGATCATAATAAATAAGTCATTATTGCTATAATTAGCTATAAGGGAAGGACTCCAGTTATAGTAGTTAGGAACCCAGCTTCTGAAATCAAGCAGCTCATATTCAAATCCTGATCATGGCTTTTATGTGTGACCTTTAATGCCTAATACCTTCATTTTTAAAACATGGGTTAACACAATATTATCTACCTCTGAAGTTTATTAAAATGTCCATGTGAATTAGTATATGTAAAGTACTTAGAAGAGTGCCCAGCATAGAATACTAAGTATTAATGTATTTAGCTAACTAAAGGCAAATATTTAGTACTGCTAAGTCTTCAAAATGTTTCTGTCCGTTTGAAATACAGCTTATAAAACTTCTTTTGAGGAGATCCTGAAATATAAGCAGGATTTCGTACTTTCGTACTGCTTTGTGGACACCCAGTACATCACAGCTACTTTGACTCTCCTGTTGCATAGCCCACTTTTCAAATGTATGTCAGTCAGGTACATGTAAATAATTTAGTTTCTGCTGGTGTTTGTCATACATTATTAAAATACCAACTTTCTGTTGGTGTCTTCAAATTGGTAACTTACAACTGCTATCTTCAAATGATTATAAGGTCCTACATTTTTACTTTGCTGGTATGTTTCCCATTTCTTCTCCAAATTTAATCATCCAAGTATACATTTTTAAATTAGTATCTTGGATATTTGTCTTAAATTTGAAGGAGTTGCCTATATTTTGCTGGATATCTTCACTGTAACTGGATATGAAACTCAGTAAATTGAAAAGTCATTTCTAAGGTTTGAGAAAACTTTATAAAAGAAGCACCTAGTATTTATCCAGTCACACAGTTTTATTGACTTGTCTTTACTTAAACAGTGTTCTTTATTGAGAAACAATTAATAGAGTATTCTGGATAATGAATAAGATGAATATTAATCTCTGATGTTCTAGCACATACTGATTTATTTTCAAGTTACAAAAGCAAGTAATTATTTTCCTTGAAGTAGTTTGCAAAGGATACACATCTCTCATTTTTATAAGGCTCTATATTTAGTTAGAATTAACAAAAGAAGGAATTCTGTGGGTTTTCATTGAAATTCTCGTAAGAATCTGCTGAAATAATATTAATGCTATATATAATTTATACAAAAGTTCATTACAGCAATTGTATTGACATTTACACTACTCCATCATTGGTCAGTATACTTATAAGTCATGTTATGATTTGATTAATGTATATGAACTGTGTCAAGAAAGATATTATTTGGTCGGTTGTCTAGGACTAGACACTTAAGAAAGAGCTTGGAAAGCTTATGGTCAGATGATATGGTACTTAGATTTACTGTGCTATTTCCTACCTCAGACAATGCTGATTTCAGAGAGGTCTCTGAGCCAATGAATGATATATGAATGAGTAATATGATCTTAGAGACAACAAATTATAGAAAAATACAGAGAATTCTGTTATTTTAAATGCAGTATATCTGATTTCTAGCTTGAGATGGCTGGAAAACAGCATAACTTTGCACTGTATAAAGCACTATGTTGGTGCTCAGTGTTTGATCACCAAAAAAGGAAAAAAGAAAAGATGCGGCCAAATAAAGTTTTAGTTAATTAAATCTTTAAAGAAGTCTGTCTAATTATAACCTCTCAGCCTCAGCAGGTATAATTGTTGAACATTACAACCTGTTCCAAATTATACATCAAAATACAATTGAGTTACTAGTAGGAAGCCCAAGTGATTTTTGTATGATTGAACTGATGAACTTTTATTACTGTCACTGTTTCCTCTGTTTTATTTCAATAAATCACATAAATTTAATTATGGTGTGACAGTTGAAGCTGCATTTGACATTTTTCACAATTTTTCTCACCATTCCCTAGTTAGTAATGTACATAACTGGAAATAGCTGATAGACCTTTAGTGAAGTATGCACATTGAGTTAGAGTAGTTAATTAAAACTTAAAATCAATCAGGGATACAATCAGTCTATCAAATTTGATATAATCAATGTATCAAAAGGAAAGCATAATAATGTTCAGCCAAAATGAGAGACTTCCTTAGGAGAAGGAACTTGAGAATGTGATAATGTAGTCTAGATTGGTAGACTTCACTTGGTACTATAGCTAATTGGCTTTATTAACTAGGATCTTTTATTCCATTTGGAGGTAAATTACTAGATTCTGTTTTACACAAGAAACAAGAAGGCTATTGTATACTTTTTGTTCTTGTGCATTTTACTGGGGTCGCACAGAGTTGGGCACGACTGAAGTGACTAATCAGCAGCAGCAGTGTTGAATTGCTGGCTGAGTCTGTGGATACCTGGCAAAATATTCAAGTATGATTATAAGCTAGTGTTGCTTTACTTGTTCTTGAAATCACAGTTTTTGCTTTAAAATGTAGCTTGCAATTGAGATGTTCTAAAGCTTTGTTTTCCTTAATACGTACTTTTGTTATAGTCCATTGGCAGGTACTGGCCAATCATGACCCTACTTTATGTGTCAGTCAAAACATATTATTTGAAGTTAATTATAAGATTTGATATCAGTATTTAGCCTAGTCATCATTATATTTCCTGTATAAATAGGAAAAATCTTAAGTGAATTTAAAAATATTTGGAAGTTCTGCTGGTACATGGATGAAAGGATCGTGATGTTCTGATGAAATCATTACATTAGTCTTGATCTTACTCTTGTTCTCACTGACTTATGTTCTTGCTCTCCCTCTTCCTGTCGCTGTGTTTCCCTATGTTAAGTGATTTGACCAAAATCTCAGACAGTAGTAGAATCACTGTTGATACCCCATCTATTCATAATAGTATTTGTAGTTCCATTGAACATGTGTTTTAGCTCTTACTAAATTGTGACTCCATGAAGGTGGGGTACTTTACAGGCCTTGTATCTCTTAGAGCATGTAACATCCAACACTGCACATGGAATATTTGCATAAGTGAATGTGTGAGATTATGCTGATAAAGAGAAAAGATAGTAATCATGGATAGTTCAGCTTTATATTAAATAAAATCATTAATGTCACCATCAGAAATCTGATGTCAGCTTAACTGACTTCAGTGTTACTACATTTAGCCTATCAGAATCAACCTTATGAAAAACTAGGTCGCCTCTTTGTAATTTGACATATGTGGTAGTGTATTATTAGTGAGGATAACTATCAGTCACAAGATGTAAGCCAACTTGCACAAGCATGTTATGGAATGAAGGAAATTTATTTATGGCGCCTCTGTGATATGCCAAACATTCTGATTAGCTCTGAACATACATTATCTCATTTAATCCTCAAAGTATACTGGGAAATAGATGGTTATTACCATCTAATGGTTATGGTTATCACCATTCTAAAAATGAGGAAACTGAGATTCAGACATACTTAAGCACTAACTTCTAAGCAAATTGTAAGATTCAAGCACATAGCCTGGGAGAGCTGCCTTGAATTTGTGTTTGCTTCTAAAACATCTGCTTCTGCTTTATTGAGTACGATAAAGTCTTTGTGTGGAACACAACAAACTGTGGAAAATTCTTCAAGAGGTGGAAATACCAGACCACCTGACTGGCCTCCTGAGAAATCTATATGCAGGTCTAGGAGCAACAGTTAGAACAGGATATGAAACAACAGACTGGTTCCAAATTGGGAAAGGAGTACGTCAAGGCTATATATTTTCACCCCGCTTATTTAACTTATATGCAGAGTACATCATGAGAAACACTGGGCAATATGAAGCAAAGCTGGAATCAAGATTGCCAGGAGAAATATCAATAACCTCAGATTGTCATCAATAAACACAGATGATACCACCCTCATGGTAGAAAGCGAAGAGGAACCGAAGAGCCTCTTGATGGAAGTGAAAGAGGAGAGTGGAAAAGCTGGCTTAAAACTCAACATTCAGAAAACTAAGATCATGGCATCCAGTCCTATCACTTCATGGCAAATAGATGGGGAAACAATGGAAACAGTGGGAGACTTTATTTTGGGGGGCTCTGCAGACGGTCACTGAAGTGAATTAAAATATACTTGCTCCTTGGAAAAAAAGCTATGACCAACCTATACAGCATATTAAAAAGCAGAGACATTACTATACTAACAAAGGTCCATCTACTCAAAGCTTTGGTTTTTCCAGTAGTCATGTATGGATGTGAGAGTTGGACTATAAAGAAAGTTAAGCGCTGAAGAATTGGTGCTTTTGAACTGTGGTGTTGGAGAAGACTCTTGAGAGTCCCCTGGACTGCAAGGAGATCCAACCAGTTAATCCTAAAGGAAATCAGTCCTGAATATTCGTTGGAAGGAGTGATGCTGAACCTGAAACTCCAATACTTTGGCCACCTCATGTGAAGAACTGATTCATTTGAAAAGACCCTGATGCTGGGAATGATTGAAGGGAAGATGAGAAGGGGACAACAGAGGATGAGATGGTTAGATAGCATCATCAACTTGATAGACATGAGTCTGAGTAAGCTCCAGGAGTTGCTGATGGACAGGGAAGCCTGGTGGGCTGCAGCCCATGAAGTCACAAAGAAAGAGTCAGACACGACTGAGTGACTGAATGGAGCTGAGAAGATTAAAACATATTTACAGTAATAAAATTTGAATACTAATAAGTCACATGATAGTAATCTGATTAAAATGAAACTATCTACTTTTTTAGAATCATAGCCAGTTTTTTAGGAAATATGACCACCTGAAACAGATCGTAACTGTCTTATTATTGTGATTGTTATTTTGTTATTTCTACACTTACCCTGTCAATTACGTAAGGAGTGGATTTTAGTATCCTTATTTTAGAACTTAGAACCAGAAGAACAAAGTTGCATGTTAACAAAGCAATGCATTTAGAAATAAAGTCATGAAGGTATCCTTCAGACTTAAAAATCTAAAATTATTGATATCACTCTAATGACTAAATATGATCCATAATTCTTAGAATATTTTTCTTATAGCAGGACTTTTATACTGTAACAACAGAGGAAAATATTTTGGAAAAGTAATTTACAAGAATCTATTCAAAGTATTTTTGCTTATATTTTTATTGCTAGATATAACACATTTATTAAAAACTTACAAATACAGAAAAGTGGGATAAATCTAAAAGAAGAAAAAAAATCCTAGTATTGAAAAGTGTACTGTGTTTTAATATTGATATTTTAACTAGTACTGGTACCAAGATTCAATGGTATATTTACCTTTTGTTGGAGAACAATTGTTCTTGAAATTACTATATTTTGTTGGTACAGTCTACCTGTTATGGTTCCTGTTTATATTTAGGAAAAAATGCATTTTGAAAGTTGAGGCCAAAATGTCATAATTTACCTCTCAATTTGCCTTCTGGCAATGCCAGACTTTATAGTAATCATTTGAAAAATTTTCAAGTCATATCAGTGTGCTTTGCCTTCAGAGAGCACACACAATTTACTTTTAACCATCCTTTCATCATGGGGAAGATTAAATACAATGCATGGAGCCGGGAAAGGTGGGTGACAGCTGGGAGAGATTTCCATAGAGGCCTCAAAGCCCTTCCAGAAGATTGATTGTGCAGTGTTTTCTGCCAGTTCCTTTAGCTTTACCCAGGTTATCATCCCATCAGGAAACTTGGTGCTGGACCTNAAGCTGGAATCAAGATTGCCAGGAGAAATATCAATAACCTCAGATTGTCATCAATAAACACAGATGATACCACCCTCATGGTAGAAAGCGAAGAGGAACCGAAGAGCCTCTTGATGGAAGTGAAAGAGGAGAGTGGAAAAGCTGGCTTAAAACTCAACATTCAGAAAACTAAGATCATGGCATCCAGTCCTATCACTTCATGGCAAATAGATGGGGAAACAATGGAAACAGTGGGAGACTTTATTTTGGGGGGCTCTGCAGACGGTCACTGAAGTGAATTAAAATATACTTGCTCCTTGGAAAAAAAGCTATGACCAACCTATACAGCATATTAAAAAGCAGAGACATTACTATACTAACAAAGGTCCATCTACTCAAAGCTTTGGTTTTTCCAGTAGTCATGTATGGATGTGAGAGTTGGACTATAAAGAAAGTTAAGCGCTGAAGAATTGGTGCTTTTGAACTGTGGTGTTGGAGAAGACTCTTGAGAGTCCCCTGGACTGCAAGGAGATCCAACCAGTTAATCCTAAAGGAAATCAGTCCTGAATATTCGTTGGAAGGAGTGATGCTGAACCTGAAACTCCAATACTTTGGCCACCTCATGTGAAGAACTGATTCATTTGAAAAGACCCTGATGCTGGGAATGATTGAAGGGAAGATGAGAAGGGGACAACAGAGGATGAGATGGTTAGATAGCATCATCAACTTGATAGACATGAGTCTGAGTAAGCTCCAGGAGTTGCTGATGGACAGGGAAGCCTGGTGGGCTGCAGCCCATGAAGTCACAAAGAAAGAGTCAGACACGACTGAGTGACTGAATGGAGCTGAGAAGATTAAAACATATTTACAGTAATAAAATTTGAATACTAATAAGTCACATGATAGTAATCTGATTAAAATGAAACTATCTACTTTTTTAGAATCATAGCCAGTTTTTTAGGAAATATGACCACCTGAAACAGATCGTAACTGTCTTATTATTGTGATTGTTATTTTGTTATTTCTACACTTACCCTGTCAATTACGTAAGGAGTGGATTTTAGTATCCTTATTTTAGAACTTAGAACCAGAAGAACAAAGTTGCATGTTAACAAAGCAATGCATTTAGAAATAAAGTCATGAAGGTATCCTTCAGACTTAAAAATCTAAAATTATTGATATCACTCTAATGACTAAATATGATCCATAATTCTTAGAATATTTTTCTTATAGCAGGACTTTTATACTGTAACAACAGAGGAAAATATTTTGGAAAAGTAATTTACAAGAATCTATTGAAAGTATTTTTGCTTATATTTTTATTGCTAGATATAACACATTTATTAAAAACTTACAAATACAGAAAAGTGGGATAAATCTAAAAGAAGAAAAAAAATCCTAGTATTGAAAAGTGTACTGTGTTTTAATATTGATATTTTAACTAGTACTGGTACCAAGATTCAATGGTATATTTACCTTTTGTTGGAGAACAATTGTTCTTGAAATTACTATATTTTGTTGGTACAGTCTACCTGTTATGGTTCCTGTTTATATTTAGGAAAAAATGCATTTTGAAAGTTGAGGCCAAAATGTCATAATTTACCTCTCAATTTGCCTTCTGGCAATGCCAGACTTTATAGTAATCATTTGAAAAATTTTCAAGTCATATCAGTGTGCTTTGCCTTCAGAGAGCACACACAATTTACTTTTAACCATCCTTTCATCATGGGGAAGATTAAATACAATGCATGGAGCCGGGAAAGGTGGGTGACAGCTGGGAGAGATTTCCATAGAGGCCTCAAAGCCCTTCCAGAAGATTGATTGTGCAGTGTTTTCTGCCAGTTCCTTTAGCTTTACCCAGGTTATCATCCCATCAGGAAACTTGGTGCTGGACCTCATCATGTTGCTGACAATTTAGATGACCTCAGGACATTCCTTTAATCTTCTCAAGCTTCATTCTCATTTTCAAAAGTACAAGTAAGGACACTCTAATCCATCTGAAGATATTATAAAGAAAAATTCATTTGTGTTTATGGAAAAAAAAAAGTTTTCACTATGTTTTCCATTTGCATTGACTTAAATCAGTAAACGGACTTGCTCTGAGTGTAGTAGGAAGCATAGGCTGCCTTCTTACAACAGTGAGCATTTACTGACATGTGGCCGGTGTTTTCATATCAGTACCAGAAAATCAAGGTAGTTTCTTAGATGCCTCATTACATTGAATCTTATCTTTCTCAGTAAATTTGCTTNCTCTGAGTGTAGTAGGAAGCATAGGCTGCCTTCTTACAACAGTGAGCATTTACTGACATGTGGCCGGTGTTTTCATATCAGTACCAGAAAATCAAGGTAGTTTCTTAGATGCCTCATTACATTGAATCTTATCTTTCTCAGTAAATTTGCTTGGGGATAAATTACTGCAAATCAGTACATACTTATTTGTGTTTTTACTCTTCCTTTAGCAGCATGACTTTATTGATATAGGACTGGATAGGAAAAAATGCCTCCTCAATTATTTAAACATCCCTTGTTGACTGTTAGCAATAGTTAAAAAAATTGTGTGTGAAAGAACTTAAATCTTCTGGCTCTGTTTCCACAGTTCATTGAAACTGGCAGATGGAAACACAATAGCAATGGTGCAGCATGACTGCAACCCCAACACACATACAACACAAGTTGATAATTGGGTTCCTCATTACAGACAGGGAAGGGCCTGTTGACTTTCTCTAGCGCTGAGGAGTGTGTGCAGTTTCTCTGCTGTGGCGCTGGATCCATCAAGCACCGAGTGCTCAGAGAAGTGACAAGGTGACCCGCCNAAAGATGTGCAGTTAATTTAAGCTATTTTTATTCTACTGTACTGCTTTTTGGTCCACTTTATGTTGGAGAAAATTTGAAGCTCCAACCCTTAATTGGGACAGTTGAGGGATGACAGAGTCTGAAAAACTACTTAACATTTTACCTGTGGTAACAGCAGATGTTTTTTACATGAATGTTTTAGACTTATAGAAAATCCTGACTTTTGTTGTAGCTGTATTTGTTCCAGAAATAGGATTTTCAATTGTAATATATAAATTCTGACCTCATTTTTGGTCCCTTATATATAGCGTATAATGCAACAAGAATATTAAAATTGATGAAAATTTTCTTTATAATAAATAATGCTGAAGTCAATCCATTTATACCTCTTTTTGAGGGTTTGACATCTTTTATTAAATTAGTTAAATTATGCTGGAAATTATTTATAACAACAACATCTACAGGAATTAAATATACCTGAGTTCACCCTGGAGAAAGCTTTTGACTCAGATAAGTGGGTCCAGAAATGTGTGGAATGCTCCAGTTTGGCTTCTTAGTGGATGTACTAGGGTTTTCAGGAAATTAGGGCTTTGGGGAACAGATTTATTTCATTGTTTAAGGATTGCCTTATAGTTGTTCATTCCTTTGAAATTCAGGTTTTACTGAGATGACAAAATGACTTTTTGATAATCTTAGGAGAATGTGTACTTTCTGAATTAGAAAAAAATTTTAGATTGTAGGATTAATCTTTGAAAAAAGCATCTTGATGTTAGACTTAGTGTACATACCTCCTGCTCAATGAGTGCTCACACGTATTTCACATCTTTTCAAATCTCAGCTGTAAATCCAAGTAGTAATCAAAAGGTGCTCCATTAAAGATTTTGAACAAATAGTTGATAGTGCATTCACTTTGCTATAAAACCACTTCAAAGGAAACCTTAGATTTTAAAGACTAATGATCTGAGCTAGCAGATAGGCTTTCTTGCAGAAAATAAACTTACTGGCTTTTGTCAATTTCATTTTCACTCACGTGCTATCTCATTATGAAAATAAATATAGCATTATTCAGATGCATGTTTGGCTCTCAATAAACCATACTTTTTACTGGTATTTTTCATCATGAACCTTGAACAGATCAACTTCTTAAACCATTTATATGCCTAACATCCATAACACAAATATTACAAGGAAGAAAAAAAAAAAGGAAGGATCTGGGATAAAAATATATTAGACTCTTTTGCTGTAGACCTTTGAGGTAGTGTCAGCAGTAAGTTTATATGTTTTTTTCTGAGTTTGGAATTCATTTTAGCTTAATTTTTATTTTATATTGGGATATAATTGATTTACAATTTTGTGCTATTTTTACATGTACAGCAAAGTGATTCAATTGTACATATGCAGCAAAGTTTCTTAATAAATGCTGCATCTTCCAAAATTTTTGTCCCACTAAAAATGCTTAGAACTACAGGAGTCTGGGGTCTTTCTATTTCAAAATTTTGNTTTGTGCTATTTTTACATGTACAGCAAAGTGATTCAATTGTACATATGCAGCAAAGTTTCTTAATAAATGCTGCATCTTCCAAAATTTTTGTCCCACTAAAAATGCTTAGAACTACAGGAGTCTGGGGTCTTTCTATTTCAAAATTTTGTCATTTGTTTTCTTACAGTATTTTCAAAGCATTGCCTTTATTGTTTCTGCCTGAATTTGATTATGCCAGAATTCTGTAAGGAATTGCACAGACACATGAGTATCTAAGGGCTTCCCTGGCGACTCAGGAGTGTAAAGAATCCACCTGCAATGCTAGAGAGCTGGGTTTGATCCCTGGGTTGGGAAGATCCTCTGGAAAAAGGATAGAAAGGAAATGGCAACCCACTCCAGTATTCTTGCCTGAAGAATTCCATGGACAGAGAAGCCTGGCAGTCTACAGTCCATGGGGTCACAAAGAGTTGGACATGACTGAATGACTTTTATATGAATGTCTAAACTTAAAAACAAAAGGTGAGAAAGGCATATATAAATATACACAGGCCATGTACCAGATATGTTTATATTTCATCTTATCTCTGACTAAAGTTGTCATTTTTGCCTTAATAAATGGTATTTCTATAAAATTAATTAGCAATCTTAATCCATAGGTGATATTGTTGTTTAATTGCTAAGTTATATATGACTCTTTTGTGACCCTATGGACTGGAGTCTGCCAGGCTCCTCTGTCCATGAGATTCTCCAGTCAAGAATACTGGAGTGGGTTGCCATTTCCTCTTTCAGAGGATCTTCCCAACCCAGGGATCGAACCCAGTCTCCTGCATTGGCAGGTGGATTTATTACCACTGAGCCACCTGGGAAAGCTCAATTCATAGGTACTATGGATTTAATCTTTATAAGCCTAGTTTCCTCTTGGAAATAATGATGTCTGCTTTATTTGTTCTTGTGAGGATTAAATTAATAATGTTTGCGACATAGTTTGTACAATGTCTGGGTTATATTTAACAAGGATTGTCTCCTATTATTGCTTTTATATTAGAGATAGTGCTGTAGTTTTCATAAAACAGACTCCATAATTGAGCATTTAAAACTTCTTCAACTTAAATGGGTAGCTATTAATACTTCTAGTTGCTGACTTGCTGTGTTACCATTTTCCCCCCACTGTGTTGTGACAGTAGATGGGTAGATACAAAATCCCAGCATGGAACTGGTCCTCTTTACCCTTTAATCTCTACTTCCAAGCATTGTCACAGCAGCTACAGGGAACATGTCAGCTTATGTGTTCAGAACATTCCATTAGGCATCATAGCTAGTGCTTCTCTTCCGACAATGTCATTTTATGTGAACAATACAAAGTCTAAAGGTGAAATTAGTTGGAGTGCCCATGACTCAGCCTCTTTTTTCCGGGAGTGACTCATTCTGCATTTATAGATCCCTGACTTTGTGCCATACACCACTCTAAGTGCTTGAGATACAGATGTGGATTTGCTGGGTCACTGACCCAGAGCAGCCCACAGCCTTGGCAGACAGGATGTAGCATTCATTGTAAACTATGGGCTTCCGTACAGTCAGTGCTCTATTAATGTTATACCTGTCTATCAAGGAAAAGTGTGATTAAATATACAATAATGTGGGCTGGCTAGACAACATAATTCTATAATTTGGAACATATATTTCTGACCCTCTATTGATATATTTTACCCCAGTTATTTTCTCCATAATATTCATTCCTTTTTGTTTTCTTTCAGTGTTAGGTAAGATTTCACTCTTTTGCATATCACATAAAATCTACCCTTTATGAATAAGTTAGTTGTCTGATGCATACCTTCCCTGATTATCCTGCCAGAAACTCAAAATGTGTGTTAAAAAAAAAAAANTCTTCAGAATGGACTGGTTGGATCTCCTTGCAGTCCAAGGGACTCTCGAGACTCTTGAGATCTTTCTTACTCAGAACAAATTTCATGTTAGAAATCTTTCAGGGCCCATCTGTGGAAGGTACTAATGTGATAGAGGACTGGATCGCCGGTGGAAGACCTGCGTTCTCTCTTTGTCCCCCTTTAATAGAAGGTTAATGAAGTCTAGGTATGAAATATTTGGTTTTTAAAGCTTTTTGCTACCTGACCTCTTTGTTAGACTAAACCTTAGAGAATCAAAACATGGAGTTAAAAATAGAGTTAACATTTTCTTTAAAAATTTAAGCATCTTCCTCTTTTGGGTGAGAGCAAGGAGGTTTCTTTTAATATTTGACTTTTCCCCCTTCTCTTTTTTGGCAGCCTTCAGATGTACAGATCTCACTGAAGTCATTCCAGAATGAAAGCATTTATGATCAAATACCAGAAACTAAAAATAATTATCCTACCCTTTCTCTAGAGATTATTGAATATTTCTCTTAACTATTTTGGTCAGGTGGGCTTTTAACAAGAGATGGGTTTTTATAATTGCGGGGTGGTGGTGAATGTGGTAGAAGATTAGTAAATAATTCAAAATAACTGCACTCAAAACCACCCTTTAGTGCCAAGCAATCTGGCTTGTTTCACAATTCAAATAGTTTTGGAAAATGGTGATGCAGCCCAAACTCCAAGGCAATATTAGATTACACTAGTTAGTAACTGTTGTGTTTAATGATGTCTCAGCTATCCTCCCCTTTCCTGGCACTATCTCCGTGGATTTACATTGTGCAAATATCTCGTCCTACCCTCAGTTCAAGTGGTTTGAGTGGAGCCACCCAGTCTGTGGATCAAAGTGAGGGGATGGAATATTACTCAGGTTTGGCAAATCTGAAAGTCATGACCAGTAGTTTTGCTGAGCCAGTTGGAGAAAGAGACCTTTTCTTTCTACATGTTGTTGTTTGTAGATATAAACCTAAGGTGAAATTTGTCTGAAAATGAAACCAGTACAGAGAAGAGCAGAGTCATAGAGCAGAGTGACAACAGCTTGACAACAGCTTTTTTTGGGCTATTATTTTATTTTATCTATTTTATTTTTTTAATTGGAGGATAATTGCTTTGCAATATCGTGTTGGTTTCTGCTATACAACATGAACTAGCCATAAGGATATATATAAATATATACATATGTGTATGTGTGTATACATCTATGTGTATGTGTGTGTGTATATATATACCTTCTCTCTTGAGCCTCCCTCCCTTTACCCACCCCTCACCCCTCTAGGTTGTCATAGAGCAAGAGGTTGTACTCCTTGTGTTATACAGCAGCTTCCCATTAGCTGTTTTTTTTTTTTTTTTTTTT
>SJYV01031849.1:641006-653420 GCA_006410875.1 Neotragus pygmaeus | reverse complement strand
AAAAAAAAAAAACATTATCACCGTCTCCTCTTGCTCAGCTGCCTGATCTGCCTTTAGCCTTCCCTGTTTCTAAGAATGACAACATCTTTATGGGGGTCTGTTTGTCGCTAACCCTCAGAATTCTCTTGGCTCTTTTTCTCTGTCACATGCCTTTTCATAGCCAACCAGTTCCTAAGCCCCATAGGTTATTCAGTTCAGTTCAGTTGCTCAGTCATGTCCAACTCTTTGCGACCCCATGAATCGCAGCACGCCAGGCCTCCCTGTCCATCACCAATTCCCAGAGTTCACTAGACTCACGTCCATCCAGTTGGTGATGCCATCCAGCTGGTGATGCCATCCAGCCACCTCATCCTCTGTCGTCCCCTTCTCCTCGTGCCCCCAATCCCTCCCAGCATCAGGGTCTTTTCCAATGAGTCAGCTCTTCGCATGAGGTAGCCAAAGTATTGGAGTTTCAGCTTTAGCATCAGTCCTTCCAAAGAACACCCAGGACTGATCTCCTTTAGAATGGACTGGTTGGACCTCCTTGCACTCCAAGGGACTCTCAAGAGTCTTCTCCAACACCATAGTTCAAAAGTATCAATTCTTCAGCGCTCAGCTTTCTTCACAGTCCACAATAGGTTATTACAAACTACTTATACACACTACTCTGGACTGAACTGAAAGTTCATGCGTTGAAGCCCTAAGCCATCAATGTAACTGTATTTAGGAATAAGGTTTTCAGAATATTCCCCTTCTTGGATCACAGCCTTGCATGGCAAAGGGGCTTGTGTAACTCAATGAAACTGTGAGCCATGCCATGCAGGGCCACCCAAGACGGACAGGTCATAGTGCAGGGTTCTGACAAAATGTAGTCTGTTGGAGGAGGCAATGGGAATGTACTCCAGTATTCTTGTCTGTTAATGTTAAATAAGATCACAGAGGTGGCTCCCTAATATGACAATGACTATGGGAGAAGAGAATGAGAGGGTAGCTAGCTATAAGCCTCTTACCAAAACCTGGTTGAACTGGCATCTTGATCTCAGATTTCCAGCCTCCAGAGTTTTGAGAAATATATTTGTATTGTTTAAGTCACTCAGCAAATGGTATTTTGTTATATAGACTGAGCAGTCTAAGATGCTTTCATCTGCAATAGTTGGAGCCTTCTTCCTTCTTTGTGTCAACACTCTTTACGCAAACTGACGCTTCATTACCCACCACTTGGACTTCTGAAGGAGATACCTAAATGGTTTACTCTTTAATATCTCCTCATCTCTGATCCAGTCTACACAGTGGTGTCACTTAAATATTTTAATCATGTCATTCTTGAATAGAAAACCTTCAGTGGTTCACTTTAGTGGAAAAAATTGAGTGAGTGAGTGATAGTCACTCAGTCGTTTCCAACTCTTTGTGACCCCATGAACTGTAGCTTACCAGGCTCCTTGGAATTCTCCAGGCAAGAATACTGGAGTGGGTTACCATTTCCTTCTGCAACTGGGCAAAATTAAATATATTTAATTCTCTATTCTCCTTAGATTGTCATTCAAGATTGTTTCTGCCTGTACAAACCCAACCTAGACTTTCACCCAATTGTTGCTGTTCTAGTGTATTATACTCCAGCTAGGTGAGGCCCCAGATACCCCTTGGTCTTTGCTTTTTTCATTACTTTTTACTGCTAAGTCCTTTCTCTGAGTCCATTGTCTGAGTTGGTCTCATTTCCATTCTGTCTCCACCTATCACAATCCTTTGCCTCCTTCAAGGCTCAACTCAAATGCACCTCTGAATCCTTATCCTTATATAATAAGATTTCATTTTTCTCCTCCTTTGTTCTCCAGTGTCCCATAGCTCTTTGTTGATATTTCTTAGTGACAAAAGGTATATTCTGCTTTGTATCATTGCCTTTTGTCTTTTGATTTTTCATAACTACCTCTATCCCACTAGATTCTAACTAAGCTTTTAGATGGCAAAGAGCTTTTGATCTTTGAAATAGTAAATAATACTATTTTTAAACTGTCCTATATTTTAAAATATAAGGATTGTACTTATTATTAAATAATAAGCACTTAAATATATTTAAAAAAAAAGAATCGATTTTTAATTTTAATTTGCATACTGTAGTATTCCCCACATTTGCATGTTAAGTGAATTTCAAGCAGTAACTTTTCTATGACTCAGGCAGTTATAGTTTATTTTCATTTAGACTCTTGTGTAACTTTAAGAAGGGAGTACAGAAAATGTGAAAGGTTTTTCAGTTGAGTGTTGACCTTCGTAATCTAATAGCAAAAATATGTATATTATTTTCAATTTTTATTCTTTGTGAGAGGTAAACAGGAATACTGCTGCCTGATATCGAGCTTATAATTCAACCTGACCATCACAAAATGGTGTATAATAGACCGATATAAGATTATTTCTCACTGGATAAAGAGGATAAAGAAAGATTTAGCAATTAATTCTCAAGATTATTTTCTGACATGTTCCCTGCCTTTTTGTGGTGGAGAAAGAGACTCAGGATGAAGAAGTGGTGCTTTCAATATGCTGATAAGTTAAGCTCCCTAAAAGCAGATGCTGAATCCTATTGAAAAGAATTTCATTTGAGTTATGCTGAGGGCATTGTTTAGCAAAATACAACACAAAAAGTCTTGACCTCTGTGTGTGAAATGGCAGATGTTCACAGTGAGGATTGAGCCTTGGGGCAACATAAATCTTCACTATTCTGTGCCTGTTTGCTCGATAACTGGGTTGAGTGGGGAAATAAAAGGTTCAGAGAATTTTTTACAAAGGAGCTGCTCCAGGCACTGCAAATGGATGTGCTGCCCTCAAGATAAGGAAAGCAAACAAGCAAACAAAATTCCCTAGACAGTGTGAGTTCACCAGGTCAAAAATGAACACCTCTTCTTGCTCAGAACTTTTATATTACACATTTTCAATGCAAATCAGGTAGGTCATGGATGGGATTTTTTTCCTTATCTCTGCTAAAAGGGGAATTTTCAACCAATTCTTTACATTTGACAGCAGCATCAGAAAAGTATGACACGAAGCACCTTCATTCATTTCAGTTAAGTTCAGTNGACACAACTGAGCGACTGAACTGAACTCAACTGAATCATAGGTTAGAACTTCATTATCTGCAGCTCAGACTGGTTATTTCTTTAGAATTATAACCAAGTCGTTGCCATTTTACTTTTTCAAATACTGTAATATATTCATATAGTTTTTAATTTATAATATTAGAATATTATCTACAGATTTCAGCTCTAAAAGGTAAGTTTAGTTCATCTGACTGCAATTTAATCCCTTTAAATTCTCTATTGGCCAATAATTTACAGCTTTACTCCTTGCTTCATCAAAACATAAACAGCATTTCTTGACTCAACTAACAGGCTTTTTCTCCTTCTTCATTCTTTTTCCTAATTTTGTATCTTCTGCACTTACATTTTTTCACTTCAAAGCTGATAAAATGTTCTATAATCCTATTGAGTTTTCCATGCTTTTCCTGTTAGTGTATTTCCTAAAGATCAGAAAAGCCTAGATTGCTTGTTAAGCAGATCTCATACCTAGTTAATCAGAATCATAAGGAGAGAAATCTGGGTATTTATATTATTAGTAAGCATACGAGTCAGGCAAGTTTAAGAAGCATTGCTAGATGTTGATTTTTGGCCAAGTAGAATCTTACAGATAATTTCCTTTTCTGGTCAACTTCTATTTTGAGTTGTGTTTCTAATTTTCTTCCTTCCTTAGTCAGTCATAATGATACCTATCAATCATTCAAGTGTCTCACAGCTTCCACAGAAACTATGGAGTTCTCTAACCAAATAGCTCCCTTTGGAAACCATACTTTCTGCTGCAGTCTGGAATGGATGCTTTCTTGGCACCTTGAGACGCTGCTTTGTTGGTTTCCAGCTTAGATCTGTTTTCTGGATTCCATGCCTTCAGCTTTGTCTGTTTTACCTGTTTTGCAAGAGCATATTCCTAACTCGGGAAGTGTAAGAAAGGCGTGGGAGGTAAGTCTCCAAAGTCCCTAAATGCCTGAAATGACTTGATTCAGCCTACACCCCGGATTAATGGTTGCCAGGGTAAATTCTAGAAGGAAAGCGACCTCAGAACTTTGGAAGCGTTACTCCAGTCTGAGTTTTCAGGGCTGCTCCTAGTCAGGTACCAGGTTGTGCTCGGTGCTCCGCAGGTGGCCTGTTCTCCCCGCTTCCCCTCCTCCCAATCCCAGGGACTTTCGGGCTCTTTATAAAAGCCTCTGTTTTCTGAGTTTTCACAGTAAAGACACAGGGACTCGGAGCACTTGGGCGCTTAAATTCTTAGATCTTTTTCACTATTCCTTTGACAACTCTTCATTTTGTCTGTTGTTTCCTTCTGGAACTCATAGTATCCAAATGTTAAGACTTCCTAGAGTAAATCTCTATGTCTCTTCTACCTTTTTTTTTTTTTTTTTTAATTCCCGCTGTCTCTTTGACATTTTGTTCTGCTTTCTGGTAGATTTCTTTACCTTATGTTCTAACTTTTCTGTATCAGCTTTCTAGGACTGCTGTAACAAATTATCACACACTTGATGGCTTAAAATAACAGAACACCAATTTACCCACTACCCCTTCTATCGACTTTTGTGTCTTAATCAAATTTTAATCTCCAAAAGCTCTTGTTCTTTGACTGCCTTGTCTTCATAGCCTCCTCTTCCTTCTTAATGGGTGCAATCACTTCTGAAATCTCAGTGGATACCTGTGTGACTCTGAAAAATTCTGGCTCTCTTTTCTTTTTTCCCATTTAGTTTATCAGGTTTTCTTAAAATCATTCATTCAGTACATACTTACTGAACACATATAGTATACTAAGCACTGTTTTAGGTACTAGATATACAAATTCCTTGCTTTTGTGGAATTTATATTCTGGTCAGGGGTTGGTGCACAGAAGCAATGAATACACTTTTAACTTGATCAGGTATAGGGCAAGAAAAGAATAGTGGAAGGAGATAATATTTTATATGGAAATACCAGGGCAGTGGAATGAAGCAAGGAAGAGGATCAAGCAGACGTCTAGGGAGGAACACTGCATATGCGGAGCAAGTGCACAGGTGCGGAGGCGAGAAAACGCAGGGCAGCTGGAGAGACCAGGAGGGCTAAAGCACGATGACCAAAAGGAAGAGTGGCAAGCAAATCCTTCAGTGACAAAGTCCAGGATCCGGTCACACGGGACCTTGCAACAGTAAGAGCAGAACCTGGCATGATCAGACTTACATCTCATGACTTCTGGTGGAAAGCCGGCTTCAGGGGACAGTGGTGGAGCAGGGTGAAGAACTGACCTGGCACATCCCCGAGTCAGAGGGACAGCAACACCAGCAGGCCCCTGCAATCGATCAAGTGAAAGGTGTTGGCGACGTGGATACAGGAGCATGGGTGGCAGCGGAGACGAGTAACTGTTTCTGGATACATTTCAAAAGCTGGACTGAAGGGACAGACTAGTAACTAGACGTAGGGTAAGAGTGGCCAAAACAATGGTTCCTAAGTTACTGGTCATAGGTGTGAAGGCAGAAATAGTTGGGTAGGGGTGGGGGACAGGGAGTTCTNTTTTTTTTTTTTTTTTTAATTCCCGCTGTCTCTTTGACATTTTGTTCTGCTTTCTGGTAGATTTCTTTACCTTATGTTCTAACTTTTCTGTATCAGCTTTCTAGGACTGCTGTAACAAATTATCACACACTTGATGGCTTAAAATAACAGAACACCAATTTACCCACTACCCCTTCTATCGACTTTTGTGTCTTAATCAAATTTTAATCTCCAAAAGCTCTTGTTCTTTGACTGCCTTGTCTTCATAGCCTCCTCTTCCTTCTTAATGGGTGCAATCACTTCTGAAATCTCAGTGGATACCTGTGTGACTCTGAAAAATTCTGGCTCTCTTTTCTTTTTTCCATTTAGTTTATCAGGTTTTCTTAAAATCATTCATTCAGTACATACTTACTGAACACATACAGTATACTAAGCACTGTTTTAGGTACTAGATATACAAATTCCTTGCTTTTGTGGAATTTATATTCTGGTCAGGGGTTGGTGCACAGAAGCAATGAATACACTTTTAACTTGATCAGGTATAGGGCAAGAAAAGAATAGTGGAAGGAGATAATATTTTATATGGAAATACCAGGGCAGTGGAATGAAGCAAGGAAGAGGATCAAGCAGACGTCTAGGGAGGAACACTGCATATGCGGAGCAAGTGCACAGGTGCGGAGGCGAGAAAACGCAGGGCAGCTGGAGAGACCAGGAGGGCTGAAGCACGATGACCAAAAGGAAGAGTGGCAAGCAAATCCTTCAGTGACAAAGTCCAGGATCCGGTCACACGGGACCTTGCAACAGTAAGAGCAGAACCTGGCATGATCAGACTTACATCTCATGACTTCTGGTGGAAAGCCGGCTTCAGGGGACAGTGGTGGAGCAGGGTGAAGAACTGACCTGGCACATCCCCGAGTCAGAGGGACAGCAACACCAGCAGGCCCCTGCAATCGATCAAGTGAAAGGTGTTGGCGACGTGGATACAGGAGCATGGGTGGCAGCGGAGACGAGTAACTGTTTCTGGATACATTTCAAAAGCTGGACTGAAGGGACAGACTAGTAACTAGACGTAGGGTAAGAGTGGCCAAAACAATGGTTCCTAAGTTACTGGTCATAGGTGTGAAGGCAGAAATAGTTGGGTAGGGGTGGGGGACAGGGAGTTCTGTTTTCTACACATTAACTTTAGGTTAACTTCTCGGACATTTCAGTGGAAATACACAGTACGTTTACCGCATGTGTAAATCTTGAGCTCAAGAAGAGACTAGGGCTAACATTACAAATCTGGGAGGCAGGGATATCTCAATGGATGGGATCATCTACAGCAAAAGCAGCAACAGAAACTCTGGCCCACAGGCCAAATCCAACACAAGGGCTGTCCTTACTTATAAACAGCCTTTTGCTGGAACACAGCCATACCCATACCTTTACTCACTGGTTGCTTTTGCCCCACAACAGAGTTAAGTAGTTTGTGAGGGACCACCAGGCTTGCAAAACCTAAACTATTTACTATTTAGCCCTTTTCAGAAAGGGCTTGCCAACCCCTGCCCTAGAGACAGAAAAGATAGACATATGTGCAAAGTACTGAGTCCTGGGCCATTTCAAAGGTTAGAGTTCAGGTCAGAGAATCCAGCAAAGCAAACTGCTGACGGAGAAGCTATCAGAAGAAGATAAAAGAAAGGGTTGTCCCAGGAGGAGAAAAAAAAAAAATTTCAAGGCAGAAAGAGGGTCAGACTGTGAAAATACTGTTGAGAATTCACCTGGGAGGAGAATTTTCAGTGATCATTAAATTTGCCACGTGAAGGTCACCTTTCGACAAAGCGGTTTGGTAGATAACAGTAGCAGTGAGGAAAACCTGTCTGAAGGTGACCCCTGACAAGCTGGTCTATAGTTAAGAATAAAAGACTAGCAAAGGCTGATGTGTGTGGGAGAGGCTTGGCAAAGGGCCAGCTTCCTGCGAAGATGTGCGCTTAAGAAGCCGGCTGTGACAAGGGCACATCCCCGAGTCAGAGGGACAGCAACACCATCAGGCTGTCCTGCCGATCTCCAAACACGGCCTTCAGCTTCTAGGGAAGGAATCAGTCCATGGCCTAAGCCCCAGGCCTGCACAGTAAACATCCATGTGCCTGCCATCCCATAATATAACTTAAATGGCTCCTCCTGTGTCAAGCTCCACATCTCTCTCTCACCCTCTCTCCCATATATCAGGTCCTCAGACCCTGAGGTTCTGCAAAGCAGCTCAGCTTCCTCTGAAATTACAGACCCTCAGCACACAGACTTAAGTTGGGACTTCCTCTGTGCCTCTTCACCAATAACCACACCTTCATTTGCTTTTTTTCCTTTATAAATATTCTGAAATCACCAGCTCTAATGGCTCCTTCTTATTTGTTGTTTCAGGGTTATCTTTTTTCATGCACCTACTGTCACTTTTGGATATTTATGAGGAGAGAGAAAAACAATGGGAGCCACCCCCACCACCTTACTGTGGTATTTCACTTTGTCAAAAATCAGACTACATACCTACTAGGCATTAGCTAACACATTCTATCAGGCCCATCAACATATGTTCAGTGCAGTTCAGTTCAGTTGCTCAGTCGTGTCCAACTCTTTGCGACCCCATGAATCGCAGCACGCCAGGCCTCCCTGTCCATCACCATCTCCCAGAGTTTACCCAAACTCGTGTGCATCGAGTCAGTGATGCCATCCAGCCATCTCATCCTCTGGCATCCCCTTCTCCTCCTGCCCCCAATCTGTCCCAGCATCAGAGNAGTTCATGATCTGAGCCACAGTCAGCTCCTGGTCTTGTTTTTGTTGACTGTATAGAGATTCTCCATCTTTGGCTGCAAAGCATATAATCAATCTGATTTCGGTGTTGACCATCTCTTGAATATATGAGTATTAGTTTATGCTATTGTTTTCATTAAATAATCATGATTTTAGGTTAAGTATCTTACTTAACCTCTGAGTCTAATAATGAACCATTTCTAACAATAGCATGTGGAACATATTCGAACTTCTAACCAGATAATCACAAACACACTTCTAGAACCTAATGATTATTATTTTTTTTAATTGGTGTTTTATCCATCGATGCTCCCTGCCGTAAGCCAAGAATCCCACTCTGTCATCATAAAGTCATTTTCTCTACTAAGTGTTCAAAATACAGGCTGACTTCTGGAACAGAAGTTGGGTTTACTTTTGTCATTGGTTTACTTTCTCGTCCCTTCCACTTGACAACACACTTCTCAGCATGATTTGGTGGCAAGATTTAGGTGTAAGAAAATAATGAGAAGATTGCTAGGTTGCCATTCGAATTGTCTTATTTGACTTTTGTTGTCTTTTAACGGATTGTCATGTTGTTCAGTTGCTCAGTTGTGTCTGACTCTTTGCAATCCCATGGACTCCAGCAGTCAGATTGTTGATCCTGCACTTTTAATCTACAGTCTGTGGATGTTAAATTAGATTATGGATTGAATGCATCAGTTTTATTATGTTCAGTTAAACATCTTTCAAGAAAAGTGGTAGTATTTTCAGTACAGAATTTGTTTAAAAAATATTTATGGTTGACATTTTAGATTATAAGCATAAGCATTGTTCTATTTTAAGTAGAAACTTCTGAAAATAGAATAGGATATAATTTGCACATCTAATACATGTTTTTAAATAAAATCTGGAAGATATATTGGTTTAAGTTTCACAACTATGTAATGCCCTTGTAAATGGATGTGGATGTATTGTCAGCCAGTAAATTTTATGTGTGAGGATTCAAGTAACTTCATCTTCCCTTTTACTAAAGTAAAAGACTAAGTCATTCAATTGATTTAATTTATGATATGTTATTCTTTTTATTTTTCAGATTTTATTGATCTGATCCAACCTGTCTTGTGACTGCTGGCTGGAATTAAGGTTGGTGATGTGTTTATATATTAAATTCTGAATAAACTGTGAAATAAAATAGAGGCTTGATGAGCCTTTGTAGAGTTGGGTCAGAGTACTTTTGCCGGTAGTGGTAAGAAAGTTGTAATGGTGAGAAATGGATACATTTCATATTTGCAGACATGTTTTCCTGAACAGTGTTTGTTTTCTTTGTTAGTATTTCTTTGATTATCAAGTTTCATTTCTTTTACCTGCCTTACTTGTAGAATTTTGATTAAAGAGAAAGATTCACTTTTAAGTCATTCATTTAATGAACATATCAAAAGTATGATTTCTTAGCAACGCTGGCTAGTGTTTTAAAGACTGTTCAGCTTTTTGAGTTTGCCGGGAAATACTTTTGAAGCCCACAGTTGGGTAGCCACATTTCCTAAGCATGGTAGAGCTGAAAAATTGTTCATTAATTGCATATTTCAGTTAATTAGCAGAGTTTTAAGATGCCATTCTTTTGCTCTGTTTCCTTGTTAATTGGTTTTAGGGGAGACCAAAACTAGCTTAATGGAATTTGGAATAATAACAGAGCCTTAGAGGGCACTGACATAAATAGGCTTAGAACTTCATTTATTCCCTCCTCTTTTCTTCTCTAGAACATGTATTCATAGGTTAAAAAAAAAAAAACTAAACTGAACTCTGAATAAAATAACTGCTTTTGTTGCTAATAAAAGAGCAAAATGCCAGGTGTTGCTAAACTTTTTGTATAGGTTTTTGGTTAATAATTTAACAGAAAGAAAAACTTTGGTTTTCCTTTGTTCTTATATTAATCAGGCATTTAGCCTTCAAATTGCAGTGTTTGGATGGCTCTAGTGGTAAAGAACCCTCTTGCCAGTGCAGGAGACATGAGAGACTCAGGTTCAGTCCCTGGATTGAGAAGATCCCCTGGAGGAAGGCATGGCATTCCACTCCAGTATTCTTTCCTAGAGAATCCCCAGGACAGAGGAGCCCGATGGTCTACAGTCCATAGGGTCTCACAGAGTTGGGCATGACTGAAGCGCCTGGAAAATCCCATGGACGGAGGAGCCCAGTAGGCTGCAGTCCATGGGGTCGCTATGCATTGGAGAAGGAAATGGCGACCCACTCCAGTGTTCTTGCCTGGAGAATCCCGGGGATGGAGGAGCCTGGTGGGCTGCTGTCTCTGGGGTCGCACAGAGTTGGACATGACTGAAGTGACTTAGCAGCAGCAGCAGAAGCGACTTAGCTCGCACATGTAACACATAGCAAGCACACAGTAAATATGTTACCTTTTCTGGCCTGATTTTTGACCTCCTTCTTCCACCCCCAACACATCTGTCTCACATGCATGTGCACGTGTGTGTACACACACATACACACACACACAAACTATTAATATTTTTCCTTTTCATGTACAAATTGTGCTTTCTTATCCTTGAAATCTGGATAGACTGTAGCAAATAAGATATGCTGGAATCGTGCCTACTGATAATTGGCAACTTAATTTGGAGAAAAAGAGACATGTGTATAAAAATGAGAGTTAAATTTGTAACCTGCATTTGTTTCGTTTCATATTCATATAATTTGGAGTTGAACTTACTGAGGACATTTAGGCTGGTTTCTTTCATATTCACTCCTAAGCATGTTCTATGTAAACTTGCACATGTTTAAACATGGAATGCTTGTAAGACTTTTTGGATTTTTTGCTACTCTTCTTTCCCTGCTAGCTTCTACCTATGTATCAGTAAAAAATAACAGCTAGAATGAGATTTTTGCAAAGTAGAAATATTTTAATCAGGAATATTTTCAATGCACAAAGTTGAATAGGAAGTGTTGTTTTCAAATTTTAATTAAAAGTAAATTGTATTTTGTTCTCTTCCTTTTGGATTTTTGTTTGTGGTTGGTATGATCAACATCACAACTTGAAATCTCATTTCATTTTGGCTACTCTTCAGAAAGGAACAAACTGAAACATGTAAAAGGAAAAGAAATAAAAAAATTTTGTTAAATAGAAAAGTAAATAACTATAAGAGTAATACACAAAAACTTTTAAAATCTAATCCTATATTCATTTTCTGTATGGAGAATTTCTTTTGTGGGAGTGTGAACATAATTTAAATGTGTTTGGTCTAACTGTGAAAGTCAGGATGACTTACATACTCCAAATTAAATATATTGATTAAAATATACAGTGTTCATAGAAATGGAGGCATATTTAAATCTCTCATATTACAAAGTCTTCCTAATGAATATATTGTATTGTTTCTCTTTTGAGCTGATAATGAAAAGATATTTAAATTAAATTTGATAATTAATTATCTAAATTATGTTTTGGAAAAGCAGCTAGATATAACAAGGCTTCTGAAGGTTTCATCAATTCACCAAAAACAACCAGATTCTCAACACAAACTATGATATATAATGAAAAATAGTATTCTTTTCATAACTAGAGCTAGGTTCTTTTGCTTCAGGACAAAAGAAGTTTCCATCATAGAAAAGCTTCTTTTTCTATAATAATGTTAACTGAGTAAAATGACTAGTATTGCTAGATTAAACCAAGTGGATTCTTTACCAACTGAGCTATCAGGGAAGCTCAAAGTTATAGATAGCTATATTTAAAATGGAATATCATGTGTTTGTTAGCCATCCGTATGTCTTCTTTGGAGAAATGTCTATTGAGTTCTTTGGCCCATTTTTTGATTGGGTCGTTTATTTTTCTGGAGTTGAGCTGTATAAGTTGCTTGTATATTTTTGAGATTAGTTGTTTGTCAGTTGCTTCATTTGCTATTGTTTTCTCCCATTCAGAAGGCTGTCTTTTCACCTTACTTATAGTTTCCTTTGTTGTGCAGAAGCTTTTAATTTTAATTAGATCCCATTTGTTTATTTTTGTTTTTATTTCCAGTATTCTGGGAGGTGGATCATAGAGGATCCTACTGTGATTTATGTCAGAGAGTGTTTTGCCTATGTTCTCCTCTAGGAGTTTTATAGTTTCTGGTCTTACATTTAG
>SJYV01031849.1:603151-628680 GCA_006410875.1 Neotragus pygmaeus | reverse complement strand
ATATATATATATATATATATAAACTATTCTCTTCCTTGGGTACAGTTCATCCTTCCCCCACCCCTCATCATCTTCCCACCCTTAAAGTGGTATACTTCCACGTGGATCACCTTATTAAGGACTCCTTCATCCAAGAAAATGGTACAGTTTGACTAGCTGAATGGGACATTATTTATGACAGTGTCAAAATGGTGAGATAAAGAGCTAGGTATCAAGAATAATATCAGTGTGGTCTTTCTGAGATAAATAATGAACTGGTAAAAAATATCTCTGATCTAGACATCTCTGACATAGAAGTATTGAAGATACTATGTTTAATCTGAAGAGAAACCATTTACCTCCAAAAACTTTCTGAAAGAAAAAATAAATCAAATCACATTTCAAACATTTTTATGTCTCCCCCTGGCATTTCGCCATACACTGTGATGACAAAACATTACATTTCTGAAAGTTTCCTACACTGCTTTGTTGAACAATGAAGTAATTGACTTTTGCATCTTCTTTGTATTTACAAAAGGAACCAAAAATGGTTCCTTTGCTCTCCGGTAGCTTGTCATCGAGTTAAGGGAAGGGAAAAAATGAATACGCATAAATAGCAGCTAATACATGGCAATGCAATCAAATACTAAGTACAGATATAACTTTCTAGAGAGATCCAGAAAAGATGTACTTCATTGTGATTCACAAGGACCTNAAAAAAAAAAAAAAAGCATAAACTACTCTTTTAAGTGTGTTTGAGATCAGCCATTCACAGCTTTCTGGTGCATTTAACTTTAGCTCCCCTCATCTAAAGGACCTCTGGTGCTCATTCAAATGCTAATATTTGGCCATCTGCTTTTTAATTTTTTTTTCCTAGGCAAGACAAGCTGGAGGTCATGTGACCCTAATTATAGCAATTATGAGCTTTCTGGGAGCAATCATTCAGGTTGCACCCACAGTGAGCATCTGCTGATGATAAATGGATCAGGAGATTACTAAGGCCAGGCTTTCCTGTAAGACCTCCAGTGATTCATTTCTTAATATGAATAAGTATACAGGGCTAAAACCCATATGCTGTAATAAGAAGGTACTTTTTCCATAGGGTTACTTTTTTCTTACAATTTATCTTTAAATTTAGTGAGAACAGTTTAAAACACATA
This sequence comes from Neotragus pygmaeus, assembly GCA_006410875.1. Taxonomy (NCBI): domain Eukaryota; kingdom Metazoa; phylum Chordata; class Mammalia; order Artiodactyla; family Bovidae; genus Neotragus; species Neotragus pygmaeus. Next base: position 627,541 of record SJYV01031849.1, on the reverse strand, counting down.
CTTTTGTATGTGTGAACATAATTAGCACTCTAAAGAAGGACATGGAGAAAACTCTAATAATGACTAATAATGAAGCATCAGCTTTCACCTACACGAATTTTATTTCTCTGTACAAAGAGAAAAGAATGTTGCCAGGGCTTAGTAATCTTTCCAGCTGAAGTCTTATTCTATATTATTTATTTTACTTGTAATTATAAGGGTGTGTATTTAAGGGAAAATTCTTTAGACAACCCAAGACCTTCTGAGAGTTATTCTTTAACGAGGCAAAACATTTTCCCTTTTGTAAGGCCCTTTACTTCTTGAGAAATTATAGTTTCACAGGATAGTTTTCAGCAGTATTGTTTACTTTGCTCCCTTTTCAGACTCACAGTTTTAAATGTCATTGGGTTTATTTTGAACCTGACCCATATCACACAGAAACATTTGAATTGCTCTTGCTGATTGCATGTTGGAATATGTGACAGTACCTTGTCCGTGCTGCCTGGATGCAATCATGTTGATTAATGTCAGTGAGATGAAAGAGAATGCACGGCACCTTCTTTTGAAAATCGCTCATTACGCCAACCTGCCTCCAAAGTCGAGTTCAGAGCTTTTTATAATTTTCTATTTTAATATTGAGTCAGGCTAACCTTTTTTCTAGTGTGTGTAAAGGGACACCTAGTAAATTATTGATTCATTAAACAAATGCTGTTGGGAGCACAACAGTGTGCCAGGAAGTGTGCTGGAAGGGAACATGGCCAACATAGTCTTGCCCTTTCTTCCTGAGGCGGTAACTTGAACAAGCTTTGGAGTGCACCTATGTGCTAACTGCACCTAACAGCACGTTTGTGTGGTGTACCTAAACATAATGTGCAGTTTGCTAAATGATTTATTAGGGATTTTGGAATCAGCATCAACTGATGGCTTTTAAAAGCCTTTTCTGTGGCAGCACCTCTCAAGTGCCCTCCTTCTCTTTTTATCATTAGTAGGAAACCACATAATTTATTCTTCAGAAATAAAGGATGTCTGATTGGATCATAACCTTTTCCTCCCACCTTCATCTGTCTGTCTTTATGCTTCCTCCTTGCTTCTTGTAAACTCTTTAATATTCTTTTTTTTTTTTTTAAACCTGCCTCAGCTGTAACAATGGATGTTTCTTTTCTAACTTCTTAGAGAAAGAACAGGAAAGAGTTTGGCATTTTAGAACTCTATCAGCTGGAACTTTGCCTTTTGTAAATATAACATGAAAAGTACATTTATGATCCACTTTTGAGATCAATAGTTTAAGCTTCATGTATTCCATTCTATAGTATATATTAAAGGAAAAGCTTCACATGCTGAATTCAATAATTATTGTTTTCATAAGTACTGGCATCCCATGATATTATTATTTTTAATAAATGATAGATTATTTGATAATGCAGTTCAGTTGTTCGGCTTTACAAGACTTCATAAAGTCATAAATCATATATAAAAATCATTTGACAGACCATATGTTTAGAGTTGGAGTTCAGAAAGTGTTATCTTCATTGATATAACTCACATGAGATTTTGTTGTGCTCATCTTGAGAGAAGCCACAAAATGGTGGTGAGCTGCTGCTTATACTGGATGTAAAACCAAACCGCTCATTTCAGCATCATTTCTACAGCGCTCTGGTACAAAGGATGGGGCTTCTTTGTGTTTCACCAGCTGGATCTCACCTGTGATAGGAGAGAACATAATAAGAAAAGAGAATAACTTAGACATCAAGAGCTAATCAGAGCAGAAAGGTGTGGCTATACACTTTTGAATCAAGGCCGATGCCACAGCATTATGCGTATGCCCAGGGCAGAAATGATGGACTTAAGCATAAGACAGTATTTTGAGCTCCAAAAATAGGAAAAAGAGTGAACTAGAAATTGATACACGTGACTATGCATGCTATGTGTGCTAAATCCCTTTAGTTGTGTCCAACTCTTCTCAACCCATTAAACTGTAGCCCACCAGGCTCCTCTGTCCATGGGATTCTCCAAGCAAGAATATTGGAGTGGGTTGCCATGCCCTTTCAGGGCATCTTTCCAACCTAGGATTCAAACAAATGTCTCTAAGGTCTCCTGCATTGGCAGGTGGGTCCTTTACCACTGGTGCCACCCAGGAAGCACAGGAGACTATAAATGATACGAAATCATGTCACTGAAGTAGACTGATGAATCTTAAATCTCAGATGGAAGAAAACATTGCCCACCAATTGCTGTGGTATTTTAAGAAATTTTTGTGGCAAATACTTTTCAAAATAACTTGAAATTGTTATGACTATCATTAGTATTTTGTGATTTGGAGTGACTGATTGGCAGTTTAGATCAATAGATAAAATAAGTTTCAAAATTATTAGTATGTGAAAGAGGGTTGCAGCTGTAGGTCTCTCCCAGAGAGAGTGTTATGGCCTTCGACCTCAATCCAAGAAATTGACATCAGTAGAGTCATTAATTAGAGTCTTTAAAAAAGTTCTTATGTGGAAGCTTTTTTTTTTTTTAATCTTTTTACCTTTGGTCATATCTTAAAATTTCCTCATTTGGAGAAAATAATGATTGATACTACCTTCTCAGAAATAAAATACTCTATTCAAACATGTTGTGACTTATGGACAGAAAGTACAGATCAATAGATCAGTGAGGCATCAGCTTAGTGTAGCCCATAATTCTGGGCAATGAATCAAAAGTAGTCATGACTCTAATGAATTTACATTTGTCTTTTTTTGTTTGTCTATGACTACCTGAATCTGCTTTTTAGATATGACCTATTAAGTGCTTCTGCACAGCCTGGTAAAGCACAAATTAAATTCTGATGTTTGTATTCACCTTAAATCAGCTAACACCCATAAGTATTTCTGAGCCTCATCTCTTGTACCCCCTCTTCCTTTATTCTCCATTTCTGCTGTAGGGATGCATGCTTAGTTATCATTTTCTCTGGGGAGTCTTTCCTCCACTGGGCTAGATGTCTTGGCTCTGTATGCCATTAACTCTTCAAATCTCATCTGTTGTGACATTTAAGTTTATTCCTATTGCTTAATCAACTTTTGTTTTTCTTTTTGTTTAGATTCTAAGTTCTTTGAGGCAGAGACCATATATGCCTTAACATTTTTTTCTTTCTGGAAGCTTGTACCCTGCCAGATACAATTCCCTGGTGGCTCAGCTGGTAAAGCGTCTGCTTACAATGCAAGATACCCAGGTTCCATCCCTGGGTTGGGAAGATCCCCTGGAGAAGGAAATGGCAATCCACTCCTGTACTCTTGCCTGGAAAATCCCATGGACAGAGGAGCCTGGCAGGCTGCAGTCCTTGGGGTTGCAAAGAGTCGGACACAACTGAGCGACTTCACTTTCACTTTAAATTTTAGTTACTCTCACTGTCACTTTAATTGCTATTGTTGGGTTGTTATTATTGCTGGTGCCTTGCGTTCCCCTCTCTATTGCTGTTGTGAGCATCTCTATTCTTACCATTCTGTCTGGGCTGCCATCAGCCTGGGCTTTCTGCATGTTGAAGGCTGAACCCACCTGGCAGATCCCCCACTCTCTTGCCTCTTGACCTGCAGAAATCCCTTCATGTTCCCCACTGGAAGCCCCTATAATACTTAACAGTCAATGAAACCACAATATATTTGTCCTTAAGGAGCTTGATTAATGAAATCTCTTCAAACTGCATAAGAACAATCAGCAGACCTGTTCAGCTCCATTGGGTTTTTATTTTTTTATTTTTTCCTTTATCAGGTGGTCTGAATGGATGATGGAAGTGCCCTAGATTTCCAGATTTGTCTTCTACAAATTCAGTGTTAAGCAGTTAGAGCTTTTCATATTTTTAAGCATTACTTTTATAAAACTCTATTTTGAAAAGCTATGACTAACTATGGATATACATAAAAAGAAAGTTAACGGAAATAAGAAGTCTCCTTCATATCTGTTTTTAAGGCTTCTCTCATTTAGAAAAACAAAAGCAATGCATTGCTTGCCTCACAACGACTTGTGCCAGTGTTACTTCCTCCATGTGCTAAATATGCAACATTTAATTGGGCTTATTAAAAAAATTAATGTATCAAAAGCCTACATAATGCAGTGTGAGTAACTGTTGTTACACAGCTTATTTTAGTATCGTAGAAAGGTTGGCATGGAAACTTGGAGAAGACATTTTAGATACTCAATGCATAAAGATTTTCAATTGAACTTCCTGGTTATCTTATTTATTTCTGTTTAGAACCAATTTTAATGTTTGTTTCTATCTAACAGGAGTATAGTTTTTTTCAGGGGCAGAAGCAACTTCTTTAATTATTTAAAAGAAATATATTTTATTAGAAAATGATAAGGAGGTAGGCAGGGAATAACTTTTAAGAGTTAAGCAGTTTAATTCATGGATAAAAATAGACTGTGGAATCATATGGATTCCAGTGTTGGTTCCAGTAGTTTCTGGCTATATGACCATTGCTATGTCTCAAAAAAGTGAGATTAAAACTGATTTAATAGCTGTAGTCCATGGGGTCGCAAAGAGTTGGACACAACTGAGTAACTGAACTGAATAGTAATAATCAAAAGAAATAAATGATGTCATATATGTAATGCACTTAACAGAGTGTCTTGCAGAAAGTATACTTTCATCAACTTCATTTTTATATTTCTAAAATACAAAGAGAATGAGTAAAAAAAAAAAATCCACAAAGTATTCTGATTTAGATTCCTTTTCATCAGCCAGACTCTTCAATCCTAATGTCTTTTGCCTGAATATGGTGAAATGGTGGCTAAAATAGCACAAGACCTTCACTAATATATACATAGTAAGTTTTTGTGGATTAAAACAAGGATGTGACAAAAGATCCATGTTAGTTTTTTTGTTTGTTTGTTTGTTTTTCAATTCATTACCTGTTGTGTTTTTCTGTTATGGACTGGAGCTCTTTTACACCATGATAATTAGTGACTATAACACACCTTGGCATCTGGAAACCTGACTTCATTACTTGCCTCTTCTGCTAAGCAGTTTGGATAATGAATTTCAACTCTTGAGACCTAAGTTTTGTTGTGTATAAATCAAATGGAAATAAGTCATATGTTTTCTAACATAGTTTTTAGATACTGTGATTGTAACAACCCAGGATGTCAAGACAAGGTCTGAGTTTCTGGGCACCATTTTTTTCTTGACAACACACTGTAATTCAAGTATGATATTGGAAATTATATAAAGGTTATTTTCTATCTTTTACAGCTTTGAAATTTGCCATCTCTGTGGATATGCCCAGAGGCTGTCAGATGTTTTTGTAAATGATTTTTTAAAGTAAATTATTTACTAATTAAAAAAAAAAAAGCAAACTTAGAATCACGAACTATTTTGCAAATTTGATAACACCGGTTTTCCAAAAGCTTCTAGCATATAAATGGCAGTTGTTTCTAAATCAATTTTGAGAGATACAGAGATCAGTTTTCCATATCCACATTTAGAAACAGCATTTCTTAGGCATAAAGCAGTTAAAAAGCAATTGGTATGTTTTATACCAAAATGGGGCTTCCCAGCTGGTGCTCTGGCAATAAAGAATCCACCTGCCAATGCAGGAGATGCAAAAGACATGGGTTCGATCCCTCCCTGGTTCGATCCCTCCCTGGTTCGATCCCCTTGAAGTAGGAAATGGCAACTCACTCCAGTATTCTTGTCTGGACAATTCCATGAACAGAGGAGCCTGGCAGCTACAGTTCACGATGAGGTCGCAAAGAATCGGACACGACTGAGTGACTGAGTGCACACACACATACCAAAATAACCAAACAGTATGAGTGAGCTATGATAAGAGAATAACCGGAAGGAGCAACTTTCATATTACAAAATTTGCCAGTGTGGAGATAACTGCTAATTCAAGGAAGGGTATTCTGTAGGCACTGACTGTTGCTGAGCTGAGTGGGGATTCAGCCAAAGCAAGTCTGTTACCGAATGCACTGACCCTTGAAATGAGTTAGGGACAAAAACATTTATATCTTTGGAAAGAATATCATGGCATGATTATATAGACCTTATTCTTCAAAAGCTCTCACCCTGCTAATCAAAGTTTCACTGAGATACCAGAAAAATCTCAAGGAGATTAAATTTAGAAATTGCACTAAATAAAAAGTCTATTGTCCTTTCAAAAAATAGTCACATGAAATTCTTTAAGACTACATATGTAGCTTTGTTCAATTTCCTAGTTTCTATGTTAATTTGTAATTTTTTTTTCAACCCAAGAAAGTCTGGGAAAAAAATCTTCACTATAGTAACTGATTAGTTCCATTTCCTGCAGCACTTCTTTTCTTGTGGTTGCTGGTTTTCAGCCAATTCTATTTTTGTGTTTATTTTCTCCATTACATTCCTTTTTTTCTGAGTAGAAGAATTTTTGTGTTTTTCATTTTGTCAAAATAGAATTCTTCTCATGTCATGTCATGATTTTGATATTTTCAAAGCTTAAAAAGCAATGCAGAGGAAATATGTCAATATAATTAAATGTACCACGGGCTTTTTAAAAAGATCTGATAATTCAGAAGGTATTTTCATCCATCAATGGATCAGGAATGTCTAATTGCTTTTTTCCGTAAGTCTTATGATTTGGAGTGTAGCAGTCAGCTTGATGTAGCTGTGGTTTAAAAGAGGAAACTAGGAACTGACCTCATGTAAATGAAGAAAATTAAGAGTTTAACAGTAATATACAAACAGCACATTTCACTGTGAGTGTCGAAAGAGTTCTCAATGTGGAGAGAAACAATTCATGTATATGCCCACATAAGGAGCACATGGGAAGAAGTGTTTGAGACTTTTCTCAGTCTTTGTTTTGGGTTTTTTTCCTTTCCTTTTTTTCTTCCTTTTTCTGATATGGTCAGAACAAAGTAGACTTAATTTGGATAAAATACACGAGCATTTGCATTTCGTGGTGTAAGTATTTATATATTTTAAAAGGTAAGGCTCTGCCTGACCGGGAATCCTCATTCCTTCTGCCTCTTTACTATATGATGAAAAAAACCAAAAAGCTACCTTAGAATTCATAGAATTTTCTTCCTAATTGAACCATCTGTGCCTGATGCTTTCAGAGATGTTGACTGACCTTAGTCCTATTTTCTGCCATCCTGAAAGTGGAAGAAGGAAGCGTTGCTGTAATTAGAACAACTAAATAAATAGTATTACTGTTTCCTGATTGTGATCCTTGTATGCTAGAGGAATTTCATTTGAGACCTGAACTATGAAATATGCAGACCTATTTCCTAAGCCTGATCTTTCACAGCATATCTGTGGATGGGATATAGTTCAGAATCTGTAAACTGACTGACCACAAAACCAATAAATGCTTTCTCTTCTCTCCCAGACTTAATTGAACAAGATCTGTGAATGTATGAATACAGTAGACTTCTAAGTTAGAGGGCTCTCATGAACTCTACACCCTCTCTCTCTGGAGTTCTTTGTACTAATCTTGGCATCTGGAGGATAAATAATTGCTAAGGTTACCAGTTGGAACTGTCTCAGATTCTTGCAGCAGCTCTTATGTCTGATATCTGGTGGGCATCCTTCCCATATCACCCGTGTGAAAAATGAACACTTAAATTCAACCTACCCTGCCCCGTTCTTCTCCATAGCATTTATATATTATAGATATATCTGATATGTTTTATATTGATTTGTTTAATTACTTATTGTTTATTTTCCCTAGCCACAGTGTTGAAGAAAGCAGAAGCGTTTTCTATTTTGATGGAACACTAATGAGTTCCTAACCCCCAGCTCAGTTTGTGTGCACATAATACATGCTCAGTCAATATATAATATGTTGAAAGAACAAATCTAGTTGCAATCTTTGTTACGGACCATGGTTCTTGGCCTCCTTAATCAACAGAAATTGATCAAGGGTCAGGCAAGAAATTCAGGCAAGGCTTTATCGGGACCCCTGCTGCAGTGAGAACAAGTAACAGGTTCATTTGCTAGCTTGCTAGCTGAGCAGGGTGGGATGAGCTGGTTCCTTAACTGGGGTGAGGGTAGGGGTGTATCCAAGGGCTAAAGGGGTGGCTTAGGTGGTTTGCCCACCCCATAGGTGGTGTTGTGTTCAGGGGGCCACAGTACCCTGCTTTTCCTCTCAACTCTCTCCTTGTGTCCCTGGCTCTTCATGAGTTGGGAGTTGGGCTGTTTAGTCTCTTTGTATCTTGTGGTCTGCAATTTGCCTGAAGTATTCATGCCCGCAGGCTTCCCATGTGGCACTAATAGTAAAGAATCTGCCTGCCAATGCAGGAGATGTAAGAGACTTGGGTTCAACCCCTGGGTGGGGAAGATCTCATGGAGGAGGGAATGGCAACCCACTCCAGTTGCCATGAAGAATCCCATGAACAGAGGAGCCGGGCAGGCTACAGACCATGGGTTGCAGAGACACGGACACAACTGAAGCGATTTAGCAAGCACACATGCGTGCACGCAGTTTCTTTTAGTCCCTTATATTTACTTTTTATTTTGTTGCTCAGGGAGATGTTTGTCCAGGTGCAAGCAATGCAACACTAGAACAAAAGGTCCCAGATCCCAGCATGTCTTTCTCATCTTCATGCATTCACTGTTGCCCACTGGTCTTTGGTCTTCCCTCTCAAGCACATCACTCTGCCTCTCTTCTCATGTCACTTCCCATAGTTCCTATTTTCAGTAATGGCTTTCTTCAATACAGTGAGTTTACATAATTTATTAGGGAACCATGTCTTCTAGATTTTTCTCCGGTGCTTAGTCTGACACCACTTGTGGCTGTGCCCTCCTGGAGGTGAAGGTTGAGCTCCCTCTTTGATGTCCTTATGTTCTTCCTTAATGTAGGACAGTGGTTCTCAAGTGTGGTCCCTAGACCAGTGGCATCAGCACTACTTGAGAACTTATTGGAAATGCCCCAGATTTAGTGAGTCAGAAACATGTGGATTGCAGTGCAACAACTGTTTTATCATTATTCCCCTCCAGATGATTCTGATGCTAAAATTTGAGAATCAGTGATAGGACACAATCTGCATCCCTGACTTTGTTTTTAACTTTTCAAAAGCCCTGTAATTTCTCTGAGTTTATTTCTTCAGTGGACCCAGTAAGCACTTATTATACTAAAATTGCTATCTGGGTTAATACAAGTGTTTAAATTTTATTTAGTAAATTGTTGGCATGCTGGACAGAATCTATTATATTATGTACTTTTGTAGAATTTTGCAGTGTAGAAGCTATCTTTTTTTTTCCTAGAAAATATCTAAAATCAAGCTTCTAGAATACTCAGTTACAATTCTCAACTCCTTGTTATATGCCTGCCTCCTTCATCTTCATGGCACAAGTAATTTCATCCCCAGAACCTACTGGAGGTGAGCCATAGTTCTTCAGGAAAAACATTAAAAATAATCAGTTGGGTCTAAGGCTAAGAAATACAATATTTTAGAATGAAATACTACACAGATAGTATGTTTCCCCCTTGAAAAGTCCATGTATTACATAGAATTACATAGAATTATAATTCTGCTATAGAATTATGATAGAGTTAGGAATTAGGGTCCATCTTTTAATTTCTGTGTACTAGATCTTCTTTGATGTACAAAATAATAATCCAACATTGCATTTATTTCCTAATTAAAATTATTTTTATCATTTATGAGATCTTTTAGATGCTGTATTTCACTCTTGATTATAATCTGATTAACATATTGATAGTTCAGTCTTTTGCAGATTTGGCTTCCAGCCCCCAAGACCTTTCACTGTTGCTAAAAGAGAATTAGGTCTCTTCCTGGTGAAAACAATTGGAAGGATAATGGAGCCCATGTCTTCTTAGGACCTGCAGAAATACATACACATATTTCTCCTCAGTCATTTTTTAAAAACACTTTTAAAAGCGGAATCACATCTCCAGCCTCTCTTTCCAGAGAAGACCAAATTATGGTATCTTAAGAATCTTTGTATCTGAATAAAGAGTAAGGAGGTACTGTTTGTCCTTCAAAATGGAATTTACCTGGTTTACATGAAAACTAATGAGGGTTGGAGCAAAGAAATTGGGGTCGTAGATGAAGCAGCAGCCTCTCCTGGAGTGGGTAGTTGTTCCCTTCTCCAGGCAGGGAGCGAAACCAGGTCTCCTGCGGTGCAGGCGAATTCTTTACCATGTGAACCACCAGAGAAGCCCGGATGAAGCAGCATTAGGTTTTAAAAGTGCAACATTAGAGCAACAAGGGCATTGCATTTTGAAGGGAAATAAGCATGTTTGGGAAGACTAGAATTCTATAGTTTTCAAGATTATATTTTAATTAGAGTATTCAGTCCAATTGATGTGTAGTCAATGCATTGCATATTGACAAAACTGAGTAAGTACATGTCTTAGCAAACAATTATGTGTGTGCTCTGATAAAGAGACAGTAATTGAGCTTATGGGATGAGGGACATTGCCTGGTGTGAGAAAGAGAAAAACATATTTCCTATTAAAATCATGGACATTACTGTTAAGTCCATTAAAGTAGCTTTTCCAGAAAAAAATATGGGCCTGATAATTAGGAATGTTAGTAGGGTATCCAGTCTTATAATGACAAAGGGCCCTCTAAAACTCCTTCTTAATTGTTTTTAAAGCAGAATTCCATTTAAAATAAGGAAAACTCAAGCAGATTCATCATTCCCAGAGGATATTAACAAGATGAAAAATGCTTCAGAGAGAAGCAATAAATACTTTGAGTAAATGCGTATGTCACTAAGTACCTATAAGCTATTTATGTCTCATTTTAACTATCAACTTTAATTATACTCCTATCTATTTTAGACCCATCACTCACTCCTGGACAGCTGAAGTAATTTATTAGGATTACATATAGCCTAACTTTTTTTTCTTTTCCATTAGTAACTGTGGAAGGAAAACAAATCCAATAACTCTGTGAGTGTTGAGAGCAGAGTTTGTCTCAGGTATATTTAAATTTGACTAGATCCCTGAAAGAAGGATGAAAAAAACCTGAGGTAAAAATAAATTTAAGTCAGTCCTAGTTTGGCATGTTCATCCATCATCACCAGATGCCTCTATATTTTTGACCTACCAGCCTCAACATACAACTTTTATTTTATGTCCAAGATGACTGCTTCCCCTGTCTCATCACACATGCATCCTGTAGAGCAGGAAGAAGAAAGAGCAGGAGAAAGGATCCTGTCCATGGCCTAGGCACACCTCTTCTACGACTCTGATCAAAATAAACATGTGTCCAACTAGCATTCAAAGATTCTTTTGATAAAAGAGAAAGAAGAGAATGGATAATAGAGGACAGTTTGTAGCCTCTGCCTCACTCAAATTAGCTCTATTTACTTTGTTAATCAGTGAAGGAAGTACAGGTTATTAGAACTGCAATAAATGTTCACTGTTCAGTTGCATGATTACAGGACAAATACAGGCAGGAAATTAAATATCTCCCCTAATTGTGTAATTTGAGATCTTAAAGCTGCCTGTTATTTATGAGGTTGAGTATTTTTCTCAGCTTGAATTAAATCATAAATCCTAGTAATTTGTGTTGATAAGAAGTCAAATATTTATGAAGTTCCAGACAGCATGCTAGGTTCCTAATATATGCAAGCTTATTTTTTCTTTATAACCATCCAATAATACAGGTATTTACCTTCTTTTGTAGTTTTTTCTCTTTCATAGAAATTTCTCAGTGTCACTGGCACTGATACCAAGCAAGGCCCTTTCGGGCTCCTGGGCACAAAGCCTTTCTGTATCCCCCATTTTTTTGATTATAGGAAATAGCCTTCATTCAGTCTCCATGGCCTCCCCTGAGTTCGACTGAGCACATTCAAACAGTTGTCAATTAGGAAAAGAAGGGGATGTTAGACAAGAAAGAAATAAAGTCAAGAGAAATAACAGTGCAAACTTGGGGCAAGATTCTGGTTCCCCATCAATACACACAACATTATTTTTTAGGTGTTTTGCAGATACCGAAACCCCTTCCAGGTGGGAGAAGTTACTGATTAACATAGTATGCTGCCCATAAGCATGTAGACCTCTGACTGGTTGGAACCTGAAGGTTGATGATACTGACTCCTACTCATCACCAGTCTGTCAGAAGAATGTCCATGAGCTGATCAGACCCTCTTTGAACCATTGCCATAAAATTTCTCCCTATCCTCTCCAAGTGGGGACACAGTTTTGAGGGTGTTAGCTTGTTGAGACCCCATTTTCCTCACAAAGCAATAAAGCTATTCTTTTCTGTTTCTGTTTAGTCACTCAGTTGTGTCCAGCTGTTTGCAACCCTATGGACTGGAGCCCTCAAGGCTCCTCTGTCCATGAAATTTTCCAGGCAAGAATGCTGGAGTAAAATTGCAAATAGAACTGCCTTATGACCCAGCAATCCCACTGCTGGGCATACACACCGAGGAAACCAGAATTGAAAGAGACACATGTACCCCAATGTCATTGCAGCACTGTTTATAATAGCCAGGACATGGAAGCAACCTAGATGTCCATCAGCAGGTGAATGGATAAGGAAGCTGTGGTACATATACAGAATGGAGTATTACTCAGCCATTAAAAAGAATACATTTGAATCAGTTCTAATGAGATGGATGAAACTGGAGCGTATTATACAGAGTGAAGTAAGCCAGAAAGAAAAACACCAACACAGTATACTGACACATATATATGGAATTTAGAAAGATAGTAATGATGACCCTCTGTGTGAGACAGCAAAGTAGACACAGATGTATAGAACAGACTTTTGGACTCTGGGGGAGGGGGCGAGGGTGGGATGACTTGGGAGAATGGCATTGAAACATGTATACTATCATGTAAGAAGTGAAGCGCCAGTCTATGTTTGATACAGGACACAGGATGNAAAAAAAAAAAAAAAAGAATGCTGCAGTGGGTTGCCATTCCCTTCTCCAGGAGATTTTCCCAACCCAGGGATCTAACTGGTGTCTCTTGCGTCTCCTGCGTTGGGAGGCAGATTCTTTAGCAATGAGCCACTTTAGCCCACAACTCTGTTTCCAAGTTTAATTCTGTGTAAGGGTACAGAGGTCAGATTTGGCTTTAGCACTGACTTTATTTCATCCAGCTTTCGATTCTACTTGTTTAGGATAGTGCCTGTAGGTCCTGACTGAAATGGGCGACACACTGCCTCTACTATTAATATTTTTGCTGATGCCATGAAATATATCTTTTAAAAATTTATAGACTATACAAAGCCATATATGTGTGTGTGTGTGTGTGTGTGTGTAGATATATTTCAGTTCTGACCAAATCTAGGTAAATTGTATCGAGCAACTTAGGTGATATGATACTTAGGACATTCTGAACAGCTTTTCTTCTTAAGAAAAACAAAGAAAGGAAAAAAGCAGATTATTAGAATAGAAAAGACAATTTCCTTCTCTTTGTTTTTCAGTTCTTACTGCACCTGAGTCTCCTTGTGTTGTGGGCTCATTTTGTCAATGTTCTGTGTCCCAAAACATCTGCTCTTCCCCTTTCAAAATGTTTTCCCCATCATTTTATAGCGTAGTTTTTAAAGTTTAAGAAAGCACTCAGCCACTGAGTGAGGCAGTAAACAAAATGCAAACAGTACTCTTATGAGCCCAAAACAGACTTTCATGAAATGTCATAAAATAATTAAATGTGCATTTGCCACATTTATGCATATTAGCCTTGAGAATACTGAAACAGAAGTTGAGTAGAATTTGCTTTCAATACTCTTGAGATGTTTATTGTTTGGCTAATATGACTCATTTGTCAGTAGGGTTTAAATGATTTTTTAAATGTATTTGAAGTGAATGCTGATACTAATAATAAAATTTATAATATATGGATCACTGGTTAAAATTGTTCTTTATAATGGTAAATTTAAGTGAGTTTAACTAGCCAGGAACAGTTTTTGTTGTTAAACAATTTCAGGTAGTCTTATGCAACCTATCTTAGGTTGCTCATGGAAGAGTCTTATTGAGAAAAAGTGACTTTAAATGATGCCCTTCCTTTTAAAAACACACGCTGATCATTTTCTTCCTTTGACTAATTGGAAAAAGGAGACCTTGGTATGACTTCAGCTTTTACGTGACCTAGGTTTTACTTATTTCATGTATACTCTTCCTCCTCATAACCATTTTCTTATCAACATGCTTGATTTTTAATGAGTGCTAAATCCTTACCGCAGCCTTCCCAGGTGGCTTAGTGGTAAAGAATCTACTTGCCAATGCAGGAATCCTAGGAGACCTGGGCTCGATCCCTGGGTCAGAAAGATCCCCTGGAGGAGGAAATGGCAACTCACTCTAGTATTCTTGCTTGGATAATCCCATGGACAGAGGGCCTGGAATGCTACAGGCCATGGGGTCGTGAAGAGTCGGTCATGACTGTGCAACTGAGCATGCATGCAGGCAAACCCTGACCATGTGTTATTTCACTGAATCTTTCTAATGGTTCTAAGAACTAGATCATAAAATTGTTCCCATTTTAAAGACAATATTTAACAATCCCCTCATGTTCTCACACCGTATAACTAACTGTGCGAGACTTAAGTGGAGACAGTTTGAAATTTAGAGACTGCCCATATGACACCCTTATACACTAACTCACAGATTTTTAAATCTGGAACTGTCCATGTTTACATGACCTTCTATTTCCATTTACATGATCTTCTATTTCCATTTTTAGTGGCTCTGTGGAATTCGGAGTTACAAAATGATATCCTACACCCTGTGTCTGCAGGCTTTTTGCATTTGTCATTTTGACTCAAATGGTTGATTCTTTTAGTTGACCAACAAACTTAATGACATTTTTACCAGTGAATCAAGTGGTAATTTTTAATGTACCTTAAAAACTAGGCTTACCCTGCTCTTTGGTGAACTCATGAAATAGCTTTAATTTGCCCACATCTCACCCTTCCCTGGAGAAGGCAATGGCAACCCACTCCAGTACTCTTACCTGGAAAATCCCATGGATGGAGGAGGCTGGCAGGCTGTGGTCCATGGGGTTGCGAAGAGTCGGGACAAGACTGAGTGACTTCACTTTCCCTTTTCACTTTCATGCATTGGGGAAGGAAATGGCAACCCACTCCAATGTTCTTGCCTGGAGAATCCCAGGGATGGTGGAGCCTGGTGGGCTGCCGTCTATGGGGTCGCACAGAGTCAGACACGAAGTGACTTAGCAGCAGCAGCAACAGCAGCAGCAGCACCCTTCCCTAGTGGCTCACAATCCTCCTGCAATGCAAAAGGCCTGGGTTCAATCCCTGGGTTGGTAAGGCCCCTGGAGAAGGGCATGGCAACCCACTCCAGTATTCTTGCCTGGAGAATTACATGGACGGAGGAAGCTGGGGGGCTGCAGTCCATGGGACACGACTGAGTGAATAAGCACAGCACAGCACCCTTCCCCACACCCCACTTTCCCTTTCTTTTTCTCTCAAGGATTCTATATTGCATTCTGCTCAGTTCCCCCTTTCACCACCTCACAATTGAGTCTCATAAAATAAGAGAGAGATATCACCAGGATGTCTGCTGGTAAGTCGCTTTAGTCGTGTCGGACTGTGTGACCCCATAGACAGCAGCCCACCAGGCTCCCCCGTCCCTGGGATTCTCCAGGCCAGAACACTGGAGTGGGTTGCCATTTCCTTCTCCAATGCGTGAAAGTGAAAAGTGAAAGGGAAGTCGCTCAGTCGTACCTGACTCTTTGCGACCCCATGGACTGCAGCCTACCAGGCTCCTCCGTCCATGGAATTTTCCAGGCAAGAGTTCTGGACTTTACTTTCACACTATTTATTCTTCCCTACTGTCCCCACCTCCCTCGTCAAGATATGTTAAAAAAAATTTTTTTTTTCTGGTTTCTGAATTGTTCTGTTTTCACTGTGGAAAATTTTGAAAGTATAGAACAGTGTAAAGAAACAGACACAAAGCCCCTAACTCTACCACCCAGATGCCTCTACAGTATGCATTTTGGCAAATTTCCTTCTAGTCTTCTTTTTGAAAAATTTCTAAGGCATGGGGACTTATTTAATACGATGCAGTCTTGTAAAACAAAGACTTGATTGTCAGAGCTTACTTCCAGTTCAGATTAGACGCAAGTTTCTGGTGGTTCAGTGAGGAGCTACATTGGTTTGTGTTAGGGACATTGATGTAGTGCCCCTTCTCCAAGGGGAGGCAGGAAGGTTGCTCACAGATCAAGATCATTTCTGAGAGAACTGGGATAATACAGGGTACGGACAGCTGGTTCAGCTGAGAGAGGTGTTTTCTAGGAATTCTATTAACACAAGGAGGGTAGAAACAGGGAGCTGCCCTACCTGGAGGAAATGGGAGCTGAGTGTTGGCAGAAGCAACCAGGGAATCTCAAGAGAGGAGGGCTCCAAAGGGCCTGCCAGCTGCCTGGCTGCCCCAAGGGCCTATGCAAATACCAAGATAACCTGCCAGAATGGGTGGAACCTCTACCCTAAAACAGACTAGCTTGATTATTTCTGAGCCCTGTAAGTAACTTTTGTTATTTTGCCATTAAGTGTTAGTGTTAGTCGCTGTTGTGCCCGACTCTTTGCGACCCCATGGACTGCAGCCCTCTGTCCATGAGATTTTCCAGGCAAGGATGCTGGAGTGGGTTGCCATTTCCTTTTCCAGGGGATCTTCCCAACCCAGGAATCGAACCTGGGTCTCCTGCACTGCAGGCAGATTCTTTACCAACTGAGCTTCAAGGGAATACCATTTTGCCAAAATGAGATACCAGAAAATAGATTAGCCAGTGTGGGCCACATACTCAAGAAATGTCATTTGGTATTAATGGCAAAATACCAGCTAACATTTCTTGAGTATGTGTCCCACACTGGCTAATCTATTTCCTGGTGATATCTCATTTGCCTTTTAAAACAAGGCGATTACTGTTAGGATCCCCATTCTACAAATAAAAGTCAGAGACCTTGAGAATTGATGGCTTTGCCCAAGGTTACTAGGATAGAGGAAGAGGAGTTCCAACCCAGGGATTGTCCCACTCCAGAGCTCTTAGTTTTAACCATCACATGGTCTATGATTTAGTCTTCTGGGGAGGGGGGTAATGTTGAGAGTCCAATCTACTAAAAGAAATTGTGTGCACGTGCATGCACACGTGCATGCATGTGCAATCTGACGGGAAATGGGTGGGTTTTCTGGATGTCCTCAAATTATTGTACAAAGGTAACATTGGTTAGTCCTTCTAAGTTATTTTATGTAAATGTGATCTATAAATACATCAGATATTCATACTGTATCCTGACTTTGATATATCTTGGGCTATTCATTCTGTCAACAACTCTTTGTTTTTTGAGCTGAACTTTAATTTTATTCAGATAGAATGTAGAATTATTTAACAAGAATATTTTTCTCAAATACTACAAGAGTTGTAAGTTAGTATTTAAGTGAATTACCACTATCACATAGCAGTAGTTTCAAAGATAATCTGTAGTGACATTATGAAATGTCCATGAGATTAAAAGATCATGTACCCTGACTTACATATCATTGAATAGAATACTTACATATTCTCTTAGTTGGGGGAAATAAAATTCACATCTCATACATTTCACTCATTTAAAGTATACCATTTAGTGACTTTTAGTTTATTCACAGATATGTGAAACTATTATCACAGTCAACTTTAGAAGATTTTTATCATGTCAAAAAAGAAATCTTCAACCCTTAAGCTGTCACCTCCAGAAACTGCCCCCGCTAAATAACCATTAATTTACTTTCTGCCTCTATGGATATTTCCCTATTCTAGATTTTCATATGAATGGAATCATGTAATTTGTGGATTTTTTGTGACTGATTTCTTCCACTTAACATACTGTTTTCTAAGTTCATCCAGTTTGTAACATCCACTCACTTGCTCTTTGTATTATTTTCTTTCCTAAGGGTTCTCATCCTTGGTGACACTAAAATGTAAACCCTAATTATCCTTGAAAACTTCACTGGATTTGCATAGCATTTCCAAGGAGTATTGCCGAATGCATGGTCATGTGCCCAAAGCACAGTGAGGCCAAACAAATGGATACATCAAAGTTTGGAGAGGAGAAAAGTTTATTGCATGGCAAAACAAGGAGAATGGGCAGCTGCGTTTGGTAGTTTTTATAGGCAAAACTTAGGGAGAGGTCTGCAGGGTGTGTAACCCTCCTCTGATTGGTTGGAGGTGAGGTAACTGGGTGGTGTTCAGAGAATCTCAATCATCAGCTTCCTGGTTCTAACTAGTCTGGGGTTCCCGGGCTTGTGCTCAGCCTGAAGTTACCTCTTCCATCTGGGTGGGGACCTCCTTTCCAATAGAAGATCTCAGAGAGACACTTTTGTGTATCCCTTGAGAAGAAACCATGACCCTGCTTTACCTCTGCATTATTGCTTCTTGACTTCTTTGTTTTTGTGTTCCCTTTCTTCCCTAATTAGTAACTGTTTGAATTTGCCCTTGGGCACTCAGGGTAGGTTTAGTAGGCTGAAGCCTTTTCTCCTACAAACATGAAACAGGGAACGTGGAAGGCCCAGGAGGGCCCCACATGGTGTTTCTCAGTTTCAATCCCCTCTTTGATAGTCCTCAATCTTAAGGGGAACAAGGGTTGGGCAAGAAAGGGAATTACATTTTAGATCGAGAGGTTAACCATAAACTCGGCAAGGGAACTCTGTTTTATTTAGAGGGACTGAGAGGAATGAGTTTGAGAAACATTTAGAATCCTAAATTTTGCAGTGTTGTAGGCAGGTCTAGTGGAGAAGCCGATGGCACCCCACTCCAGTACTCTTGCCTGGAAAATCGCATGGACAGAGGAGCCTGGTAGGCTGCAGTCCATGGGGTTGCGAAGAGTCGGACACAACTGAGCAGCTTCACTTTCACTTTCACGCATTGGAGAAGGAAATGGCAACCCACTCCAGTGTTCTTGCCTGGAGAATCCCAGGGACAGGGGAACCTGGTGAGCTGCCATCTATGGGGTCACACAGAGTCGGACATGACTGAAGTGACTTAGCAGCAGCAGCAGTAGGCAGGCAAGTCTGGTTCTTGGAGAGCCTCAGGTACACTCTGTACTACTTCAGAGATGGTCACTTCCTCCTCAACACCTTCCATTCATCATAAATACATTTTTCAGCCGTGCAATTTTGGTTTAGTGCAGTCTTCCTCTATAATCTTGTGAAGTATTTTATTGCAGAGGAAAACTAATCAAAAGCTTTGAAATGGAGTAAAAAAACTGTGAAGCAAACAATGAAAATGCAGAATGACTAATACCTTTGGGTGAGGTTTCTAGTTTTAACCTTTGCTAATAAAATTGCAAAGCCAGAGTAAAACTGCTAATAAATAATACATCACTCAGTCAGTCAGTCAGTTCAATCGCTCAGTCATGTCCAACTCTTTGCGACCCCATGAATCACAGCACGCCAGGCTTCCCTGTTCATTACCATCTCCCGGAGTTCACTCAAACTCAGGTCCATCGAGTCAGTGATACCATCCAGCCATCTCATCCTCGGTCGTCCCCTTCTCCTCCTGCCCCCAATCCCTCCCAGCAGCAGAGTCTTTTCCAATGAGTCAACTCTTCGCATGAGGTGGCCAAAGTACTGGAGTTTCAGCTTTAGCATCATTCCTTCCAAAGAAATCCCAGGGCTGATCTCCTTCAGAATGGACTGGTTGGATCTCCTTGCAGTCCAAGGGACTCTCAAGAGTCTTCTCCAACCCCACAGTTCCAAAGCATCAATTCTTTGACGCTCAGCTTTCTTCACAATCCAATTCTCACATCATACATGACCACTGGAAAAACCATAGCCTTGACTAGACGGACCTTAGTCGGCAAAGTAATGTCTCTGCTTTTGAATATGCTATCTAGGTTGGTCATAACTTTCCTTCCAAGGAGTAAGAGTCTTAATTTCATGGCTGCAGTCACCATCTGCAGTGATTTTGGCACCCCACAAAATAAAGTCTGACACTGTTTCCACTGTTTCCCCGTCTATTTTCCATGAAGTAATGGGACTAGATGCCATGGTCTTCGTTTTCTGCATGTTGAGCTTTAAGCCAACCTTTTCACTCTCCTCTTTCACTACTGTATTACTTTTCAGATTTTTTCATTTGTACTGTGCTGTTTGTGTGCTGGATGCATTAGTATGTTGTATGTATAATATGTTTTATGTATTACTTTTTAGATATTCTCAGCTGTACCAAATTAAATAGGTTTATTAATATAGAAGCTAGTATAATTTCAAATTTTAATTATTCTTTGTTCTTCATTGTCTTTTCTGTAAATTGACCTGTTATATAACATTAACTGAAGTGGGATTAAATGTTTAGATCTTGCTTCATTCATTGAACCTTAGCAAATAGATATTTAGTAATATATTTGACATGGCTGGACGGCATCACCAACTCAATGGACAAGAATTTGGGTGAACTCCGGGAGCTGGTGATGGACAGGGAGGCCTGGTATGCTGCAATTCATGGGGTTGCAAAGAGTCGGACACGACTGAGTGACTGAACTTAACTGATATAACCTAAAATGAAGTTTATCATTGCTAGACATGTTTCATCAATTGCATGAACAAAAAGATAATCACTCACTGACATGTTATGAGAATTAAAAGAGCTTACTTAATTATCATGACCTTGTAGTGCCATAGCTTTAAATTGAATTTTTAACAGAGAAAATACCCATGAATATGTTATAAAATGCAAGATGTCAAGATTTATATTTCTACTCTCCTTAAGATATTCTCTAACTTTTCTTCAAGCCAATAATTACAGAAAGTGGTTACTGCATATTTTTGGTGCTCTGAGCTCACTGTCAGTGATAGATTTGGGGCCAAATCTACTATTCGGAAACCAACATGGCTTTTGTGTGGTTTGGGCAAGTAAACAAATATGTCTGCCTTGAGTTTTTCAATAAGAAATTTGCACTATTCTCTCATTACAGACATAAAAAAGCAGATTGTTATTTTGAAATTCATACTTAAATTTTTGACATTTATTATTAAATGTAAATATGGATTATAATGTTAATTTAAATAATATTAATAAGTGAATTCTTTTCAGAATAAGATAACAACAATTATGAGAATCAAAAAACCTTAGAAAAAGACAACCAATGTGAACTCTTTTATCCTAAAATTAAGTCCTCATATGGGGGTATTCTTTAGAGAAAGAGTCCTTTAGGGAATAGTAAGATCACAAAATTGTTTCTGCATTTAATAGTTGAATGAGCATCTCAATATAAAGGCCAATATGTTGTTTTCCTTAGATACTCAGAATTGAAAATATTTTTTCCTGCAGAAATATTAGCTAGTTTAAATGTCTAGTCCAGATATTCTGATTCGTGTTAGTTCTCATTAGTGGCTGAATCATAAAGGAATGGAAGTGAAACAGAATTATTATAATTACACTCAGCAGTTTGTTATGTACAGAATGGATTCATATGTATTACAGAAACACTGTTCAATTAATGCTAAAGTTATTCACTGTGGTCTTTATACTTGGTACTCTGTAGGAACAGAAAAAATCCATAAATTTTAAGGTAACCTCCAAAGTGGTAATGATTCTGAACAGTCATAAGATTTAAATAAAAATTTAAGTTTTGGGTCTAGAATATCATCAGTTGCTAAAATGATACTGCTTTCTCTCTTAAACATCAGGATCACACAGAAAAGATATCATTTTAATCATTATTTTGTTGCAAAGCAGTTATACAGGTATAGCCTTGAATTAAAAATTAATTAGGCCATTAAAATGAACTTGATTCTTAAAGAAGGAAACCACCAATTATTTTTCCACAACTAATAATACAACCATGATGTTCTTTGTTAGCTTTTCTAACACATGTTTACTTAGGAACTGGTTAACTTCCTTCTTACCAGCAAACATTAGAGTAGTCAATAATAACTTGATTAAATCAATGGGATCTGTGTGTACTGGGAAAGAAATATCCACTTGTTTTTTCAGCATCTCAGTTACACAATGTGTTTTTATTAACAGCAAAGGCAGAGGAGAATAATATGGAAATTAGTATATGTTTTAACCCAGAGTATGCCAGTCATTTGCATTCATCTTTTCCAATGTATACCTCATTTTTCCACAGTCAATTCATGACCAATTCTTTTTGTTCCCAAAGTCACATACAGAGAAGAAGACAAGTATTCTTCTGCCTCTTTGCTCTGACTCACTGATTCATCAACTTTTTGGATAAAAAATTATTAAACACTAAGCACACTTCATTACTGCATACTGTTTTGCTGAGAAGGATTTGTTGAACTTGGCATGTGAGTCAATGATGTAAAAGAGCAGAAATGTCAAAGTTGTGATAGGAAATTCACTAACTCTTTGTCTTAATGTTTGTCACCACAAAGGTCATAAATCCAAAATGTCAACCTACTTCACTGCCTTTTTCCCTCCTTCCTCCACATGTTACTTTCAACATGCAGTTCATCTGTCTCATCATACCATAAATGGTATTAACCACCTATAAAGTATTCCACAGGCACAATATTTGTAGGCACAAATCCATAAATCAGAGACCCCTCAGGAAAAATTCACCAACACATTTATGTGTGAGACTCAGCCAGAGATGACCTGTATTCATGGTCAAAATATTCTACACTGATGTTCAAGTGAAGTGGATTGTTTGAATCCCCCAGACTGTGCCTTTGAGCAAGTTAATTAGTCTTATGAGCCAGATACTGTTTTCTACCTGAAGATGAGAGATAAAATCATAAGCAGTGTTTTTGGTACAAGTGCCAGACACTAAATATGGCCTCTATTTTCATTTCAGTGTCCATTGATGCCTCTATGAATAGCTGAAGGGAACAGAAATTAAGCTCATATTGGTCAGTATTGCACCTTTATGATAAAATGCATTGAAGACTGCCAGAAGCAGGTGAAGGAAATAGGTAATATATCCAAGAATATTGAGAGAGTCCTCACAGTAAGGACAGAGTTATTTCAGACCTGTGAAAGGACTTAGCTTAATTACACATTGATCAACAGATACTAATGGAATGACAACTGATTTTTCAATACTGTGCTAGATATGATGGGGGCCACAGTACAGTCACATAAACAATGTCATTGCTCTCAATGCCCTTGAAATTCAAGAAGACAAAGTGAATATGCATACTGAAATCAAATACTGTACACACACACACACACACGCATAATTAGCTTCTAAAGTGCATTATCTAGAAAATCATACAATTTATCTTTTATGAAGATTGGATGAGAGTTTTTGGTTCATTTAACCATTTAATCTAAATATAGTCTCAGTACAGAAACAACCAGTATTTTCTTCATCATGCTTCTATACACTTCTAGTTGCCTTGTTCATTTACCCATGAGCCTTCTCAGATATAAATGAATTCAAATTATGTTGAAAATTTTATTGTTTCATTCCTTTTAGTGACTCATTTTTAGTTAAATTTGGGGCTGCTTTAGAGTTCAGCTTTAAAATTTGGCATGGAGGATATGAGTTTACCTTGGAAAAAAGTGGTTTAACTTGATCATCATTTTAATTCAGAATGTATTAGGGAATTTTTGAATAAATATTTTCTGTAATTTAAGAAGCTTAATTAGGGTAATGGGTGCAATAGGCAGAAATCTGTGCTTTATAAAAGAAATGAAGTCTTAATTATTCATTATAACTACCATTTATTGACTGAAGTCTCTGAACAGAAATTCTGTTGTACTTTTTAAAAAATTTTAATTGGAGGCTAATTACTTTACAATATTGTGGTGGTTTTTGCCATACACTGACATGAATCAGCCATGGGTGTACATGTGTTCCCCATCCTGACCCTCCCTCCCATCTCCCTCCCCATCCCATCTCTCAGGTCTGTTGTACTTTTATAGAGAGACTCTCATTTCTTCTTCTCTGTAATTCTTCAAAATAGGGGTTGTAATTCCTCCATGAGACATTTAATGGTCAGAGAGGTTGAACAACTTGCCTAGGAATATACAGTTTATGTAGTGAGGTCATGTTTCCTATGTTTTTGTGATTCCAAAACCTGAGGTACTTTCACTTCACCCTTCATTGGTTTCAGCTCAGTTCAGTTGCTCAGTCGTGTCCAACTCTTTGTGACCCAGTGGACTGCAGCACGCCAGGCCTCCCTGTCCACACCAACTCCCAGAGCTTCCTCAAACTCATGTCCATCGAGTTGGTGATGCCATCCAACCATCTCATCCTCTCTCATCCCCTTCTCCTCCTGCCTTCAATCTTTTCCAGCATCAGGGTCTTTTCCAGTGAGTCTGTTCTTCTCATCAGGTAATTCATTTATTTAGTGTATCTTTTTACTTGTAAGTGAACGTGGAGCTCACAACACACAGCAGATTGTTTTAGATGGATTGTTTTTCAATGTAATAATTTGGTATTTTTTCCATGGACTAAATCTCAGTGGCAAAAATGTGATTGGACTGAAATCTAATGTCTGTAAGTCATAGATATAACAAAATCTACGTGAACTCCCTGATGTTCAAGCTAGTTTTAGAAAAGGCAGAGGAA
>SJYV01031849.1:534139-594041 GCA_006410875.1 Neotragus pygmaeus | reverse complement strand
GCAGCAGCTCAGGGCGTGAGGTGAATTGCCCTTCCTTCCCCATCTCCGTGGGACCCTCAGCATCATCAGAGAGTCACAAGGAAGACACTGGGCTTGAGAAGCACCCGCCTCCTGCTGCCTGAAGGAACCTCCCGAGCTCAGAGTTTCCTAAGAGAATGTGTGCAGCTGCTAGATAAACAGACCAGCGAACGAAGCCGGCGAGGCCTCTGCATCAGCCTTAAGTCTTATGATTGAAGTGCTGTCGTCCCTAAAAGGAGAAAATGCATCTCATGGACCCACAGTACTGTGATCTACGATTTTTTTTCACATAATGTCACATAAGATATTCTAGAAGATAGATGTAAAATCCTTATCCTTGCATTCTTATACAAATGGAAAAATGAATCCAAATTGCAGCCCCAATACAAGTCAAACTGACAATGTGACGAGGGAGAAGACTGAGCCTTGATGTGGTCCTGGTCGACTGCAAGGCAGGCTGGACTCAGCCCCCCTGCCCCCAACAGTGCAGCCTCGTCTCCCCACGTAGATGACTGGTCAGCCCTCTGCTACCTTTGTGGATGTGTCTGAGAAACCTCAACTTTATCTAGGAATCAGATGCTATGCTTCCACCTGCAGCCTTGAGAATGTACCGCGCTCTGCTCCATAAGCCAGCAGACCTCCCAGGGCCAGGTCGGATGCACAGAGGTTTGACAGATAAAGGGCAGGACGCCCCGTTCAACTTCGAGTGAAGGTCAGCAGTGAATTTATCATTACGTTTAAGGGAAGGGAAAGTCGCTCAGTCGTGTCCAACTCTGCGACCCCATGGACTGTAGCCAACCAGGCTGNCAGAGGTTTGACAGATAAAGGGCAGGACGCCCCGTTCAACTTCGAGTGAAGGTCAGCAGTGAATTTATCATTACGTTTAAGGGAAGGGAAAGTCGCTCAGTCGTGTCCAACTCTGCGACCCCATGGACTGTAGCCAACCAGGCTGCTCCATCCATGGGATTTTCCAGGCAAGAGTACTGGAGTGGACTGCCATTTCCTTCTCCAGGGGATCTTCCCGACCCAGGGATCGAACCCCGGTCTCCAGCATTGCAGGCAGATGCTTTACCCACTGAGCCACCAGGGAATCCCTATCATTATGTATAAGCCTGTCTCAAAAGTGGGCTTCCCAGGTGGCCCCAGTGGTAAAGAGCTTTTCTACCAACGCAGGAAACGTGAGAGACTTGGGTTCGATCCCTGGGTCAAGAAGATTCCCTGGAGGAGGGAATGGCAGCCGGCTCCAGTGTTCTCTCCTGGAGAANTGGAATCAGTTTGTTGTTTCATGTCCAGTTCTAACTGTTGCTTCCTGACCTGCATACAGGTTTCTGAAGAGGCAGGTCAGGTGGTCTGGTATTCCCATCTCTTTCAGAATTTTCCACAGTTTATTGTGATCCACGTAATGAAAGGTTTTGGCATAGTCAATAAAGCAGAAATAGATGTGTTTCTGGAACTCTCTTGCTTTTGCGATGATCCAGCGGATGTTGGCAATTTGATCTCTGGTTCCTCTGCCTTTTCTAAAACCAGCTTGAACATCAGGAAGTTCACGGTTCACGTATTGCTGAAGCCTGGCCTGGAGAATTTTGAGCATTACTTTTCTAGCATGTGAGATGAGTGCAATTGTGCAGTAGTTTGAGCATTCTTTGGCATTGCCTTTCTTTGGAATTGGAATGAAAACTGACCTTTTGCCATCCTGTGGCCACTGCTGAGTTTTCCAAATTTGCTGGCATATTGACTACAGCACTTTCACAGCATCATCTTTCAGGATATGTGCCGAAATTCTCTCTAGAACTGTGTTATTATTCTTGGAAGTCAATTCTAATGATTTTCAAGTGATAATTAGAAACATATAGTATATATTATAGTGTATCTGTATACTGAATGTCTGAAAAAAATCCTTCATGAAGAGATACTTCTATTTCTTAGACCTTTAAAGAAACTGATATAGATTTAAATCTCTCGGAAAACTTCTGAAGCATATTGTTTTCTTCTCTACAGCTACTGTATATTCTGTTGCTTGCTTATTCTCGTTGGATGCTCTTTTTAGCTGTATCAGGACGAGGCTGAATAGGCCAGCTGAGAGCTATTTTACAAGAAAATTTAGCAATCACTTTGTGGTAATGGATATTAGTTGGTGGCACATCCGTTCCAGTTTCTGCCTTGTTAAACACTTTAAAAGCAGCTTCAGTTTACTTAGCTTCTCTTTCTGACCCTCTGGGAACGATAGGTTTTACACATTTTTGCGACTGGTATTGAACAAAGCCAGGTTAATCTCAACTGCATATTTTACCCATTGACATTATGCAGAGAAGTCTACCTGTCTACTTTTTAATAACTTTTCATTCTCTGCTGCTTCAAATACTGGGGGAAAAAAAAAAAACAGTGATTCTTTATAACACAAAGTTCCTACATAATCTGTTTGTATATTATTGTTCCACAATATTTTTAAAAGGGATTTTTTGATGGTTTAGAGAAAGGAAGCAAGCATTTGGTTAATTTTGTCATTATCAATTCTGTTGGAAGCTATAGCAGTCAATTAGTCAAGTTTTATTTTACATCAGAAACACTTAAAACATGATTACTGTTGGAATAAGATACTTAATAAAATGCCAGATTTTAAAACAACACCCTTTGTCTCCCTCTATTCCTCTGAGACTATCAAACTGTACTGAAAACACTACAGCTATTCACAGGATCTATTTGATGGAAAAAGAAATGTGCAGGGAGTCCATATGTTTACGATTATAGCAATAAAATACATCCTGCTTTATAAAGTATATTAATTCTAAATTTCAGCAGTAGATTGTTACGAGTGCTGTATTAAAACATATTATTAGGGGATGCTTCTTGGCGGTCCAGTGGTTTAAGACACAGGTTCGATCCCTGCTCCAGGAAAAATCCCCATTCCTTGAGGTAACTAAGCCCCTGTACCACAACTACTGAGCTTGTGCACCCTAGAACACTGCTCTACAGTAAGAGAAGTGCTCCCCACGCCACTGCTGCAACTAGAAAAAGCAAGCAAAGCAATGAGGATCCAGCATAGCCAAAAATAAATACATCAATAAATAATCTTTTTAAAAAATGTATTATTAGGTCTAATTAGAAAAGTTAATTGAAGGATTCAGAGAAATCAGAAGTTTATTACATATTCTTTCACAAAACTGTATGATCTCTGTGATACTAATTGCTGTATTTGATATTTTTCTCTGAACCTGAAGCAGTACTTCTGAATACTGTTGATGAATGTGAAACAGACTCCTGGAGAGTATTTCTTCATTTCGAAGCCAGAGTTAAGCAGACATCACTAGAACCTTTAGGAAATGTTGCAAGATACAATTTCTAGATGATTAATAAATAATCAAGATTAGTTATTTCAGTTAACTAAAGGCTGTAATAGTTGCAACATTCAGAAGACCCAAGAATAGAACTGCTTTTGTCATGGATAAAATATTTCTGGAAACACTTCCTACCTGTCACAGTTCTCATAATGTACTTTTGCTTAATTTAATATAATTAAGTAATAAAACCTCACAAAGTTTAGTCATCTCAATTCCCTCAAAATGAATGCTAGATTGTATATATAATTTACATCAGGGATTTTAATGTAGGTAGGCTCTCCTAGTTACATTGAGAAGGTCACCCTGATCCCTTCTCATATTTCTTCTTGTCGCATCCTCAGTTCATTTTTGTTTTAAGCAAAACAATCAGAAGAAGATATATGATGCTGATGCTGTCCATTTTCAAACACCATAAAGGATATCCTGTAAAGGATTTCATGTCATCATGCCACTAACTCTATTAGCATAGGGAATAAAGGTTTGATTGGGTACAAAGGTAAAGGGCTAGAGAGAAAAACATACAATCCATCCTTTTTATTAATGGAAAATTGAGGCCTACAGAGAAGAAAAGCTTGCTTATTATTAGATAGAAACAGACTGTGGTATGAGTATCTGTTAGAAAGCATCATTGAATAAGAAAATGTGTTGTCTTGGTGGTCCACCTCTTTCTCAAGTCTTTATTTTGGATCAACCACTCTTACTAGTTTCAACTATCAACTGTCATTTCATTCCTTATAAAAGTAGCATACATAAAATAATGTATTTTAAAAACTCCTTTTATATTGAATTATTAATTCTGGCAGCTGACTGTATTTACTCACTAAGGTGAATTTCGTAATCATTCAAGTGTTTTAAATGTGCTTATCATGTCCTTGCATAGAACCCAAAGAGCTCTAAAGTACCTGTTCTGTTTTAGAAAACGTTTTGGTAATTTCATTATATGCAGAGTTAATGTAGGTTAAATGCATAATGATATTTATATTCAAGATTTTGTATTCTGATGTAAGTAAGAATTTCCATTTTCAAGACTGGCAGTCTGGTAGAGGAAGCACTTATGTTTTGAGCAAGTTACGGGCACTGACTAGCCCTCACTGTGGAAGTCATTTCCTTTTTAGGAAAACCAGAGCATGGTGTGACCAATTTAAGAAAGGGAGCTACCTTTATTTGGAGGGTATGATGTGCTTTTATTTTGTATACATCAAATTATTTATTTCACATATTGATCTTATGAAGTATTTATTGAGCCTAGGCTACTTAATTTCCTGAGGGGTTTACAACTAGCAAATAACAGAACTCAATTTTAAACTTAAGACTGCTTCCAAAGACATGCATCACTCAGTACACCATTACAGCCAGAAAGATTAAACAACTCAACGTGAATAAATAGACTTTTTGATTTGATAAATTATTTCTGTTAGGGAATGATGGCATGTGAAGTTTCTGCCAGGCAGAAAGGTTGCATAAGTGTTTATTAAGAGCATGTATTCTAATTTTTTTCTGTGCTGTGAAAATTTTGGAGAGGAACTTTTATAAATAAAAATGCCTATAATAAAATTAGGTTTAATTATAGACAGGCCTTAGCTCTTTTCACTGTTCCTAATTTACTGTAAAGTTGTCAATCCCTCCCCTGTTTTGAGCAAAATGGTCTTTCCAGCCACTTGGAATCTTTACTTATAACGACTTCCTGCCTTCATTCCATCTACTTCTATTTTTAACATTGGGATTTAGAGACAGACTTAGCACAGTGCCAGGAACATAATATATTTAAGTAATGTAGAATTTGTACTCTTAATAACATCAGAGTTTAAAGTACACAATCTGATGGTTCTAACCCTTTTTGCAGTTGTATATCAGTATCATTTCCTTTTCCTATATAATTTCTTCTTTTTAAAGTCCTATGTGTTATGCCTAAAACTTGCTTTCAAATCCTGACTTTTAACATTAACTAAAATTAAGATTACTTTCACTTGCAGGATTTTTGAGAATCTAAAAAATGCTATTTGAGAGAAAATACTATTTGTTTCACAAAACAGAATTTAAATATTAATAAAACACATTTATTTTTAAGAGGTAGAGTGGTATAGTGAGAAAAGCCCTGTACTGGGAATAACGAGACACAGATCCTGCTTTTGCCTTCTCCAAAAATCAGATGCTTGAGTTTATGAATGTATGTATGGGAATAAAACAATCCCTAGGCCAGCACCTTTACAAGATTCTCATGGAGAATGTATGAGATATGATGCAGAAAAATACTTGGTAAACAGTACATCGATGTTCAGGTATCAGTGACTGTTGCTTTCATGAATACTACCACCTAAACTCGTGATGGCAGGAATTGAAACAGCTGCTCAGTTGAAGTCTAACTGGTTATTTCAAGTAGTTTTCCCCCCTATTTTTGTGCCTCTCTTATTTTTAGACTGTCCCTATTACATTTAATTAATTGCCCCTTATCCCAAACCGAGGTATTTGGGAGTGTTACCACTGCCTAATGAAGTGTGAAAGCTATGCCAAAAGGAGGAAGAATCTCAAACTTTCGAGAGGTAGTAGGGCTTCCCTGCTGGCTCAGTGGTAAAGAATCTGCCTGCCAATACATAANTAATTTATTTGCTTGTTTCTCTGCATTGTTTCAGAAAGGATTCAGTGTTTCAGAAAGAATTTAAGGTTAACCTTTGAGTGAATAAATATAATTATATAGTCTTGATTCACAGGGCTTCTAACTAAATAACTAGAAAATAACAGATGATTTTTATAGGAGAGTGCTCACTGCCCACTGCAATCATGATTATCCTTAATTTTATGATCTTATGTCTTATTTTGTTTGAATCTGTATTACTGCCTAGAACTCCAGGGGTGTTCATTTGATAGACAAGGATTTATTTCCCTTTATAAATGCATATATTCTGAGAAAGCTCATATGCTAGCAGATGTCCATTCAATTTAGTTATTGGTTTATTTGTTTCAAAAGTTGAAGTAGAATCTGATGTGGGGATGAGTTTCAATGGAATCTGAAATGGAAACAGTTTTGTATCATGCAAAATTCTATGAGAGTGAAAAGTTGTGATGAATGGGGTTCTTTGTTGATGTCAAGGCTTATACTTGGGCTGGAGATAATTGAGAACATAGAGTACTGCAGGAAAAGTTCTAATTTTCTGATAAAGATGACACTTACATATAAATTTTCAATATAAAGGGATCAAATCAGAAATTCAGCTTTAATTCTTTACTTTACATTCCAGTTCTTTTATTTGTCCATTCCGTGTCTGTGAAGCCATTAGAGTGTTCCTACGTAGTGTTCCCAAAAAGTACTTTCATCTCAGTTTTGTACTGTGATTCAACCACACTATGAGTTAAATAAATTTCTGTGGGCTGCCAGGAAACCCAAGTAATATCTAATATTTTTCATAAAAGGGGGAATGCTGATCTTCCACTCCTATCCTTCATTCAGAATAAATTTAAAAATCTAGTCACATTCTTAACTTCTGTAGTTTGTAAAGCATGTCAGTCATAAGCAGAGAGGGTTTAGCAGCTGTGTTCTCATCCTATTAACAGTTTAGTTTTGGGAATGATTTTCTGCTTTAGAATAAGTTGGGATTAGACCAGTGTTTTAAAGTATTCTTTCTTTTGATGATTTGCAATTCTGTTTATTGTTTGGGAGAGCAAGGTATTTTCTCTGCTTCCGTTTCAATACTTATGAAATGGAGATAATATAGTACCTGTCTCCTAAATGTGTAAATGTTACGTCAGCCTTGTAAAGTGCTGAGCACAGTATCTGGCACACACTAAGGGCAACAATATTTCCCTCTACTGCTTAGAGAAAAACATAGGGACTAAAAAATAATGCCAGATCTTGGCCTGATGTACTTTATACACACACACACACACACACACACACACACAGAAACATAATCTGGCTTATTAAAAAGAAAAAAAAAAAAGAAACACACAGTGGAAGAAACAGTCAACATGGAAAGAACCCTTTCAGTTAGTGATAACCCAGCATACAACCACTACAGTCAGTGCTGGCATATTAAACCCAGAAATTTTCTAATCTACTCTCTAAAAATTCTAAAATGTGACTATATTATAAACCACATCTAAAAAATGATACCTCTAATTGCTGATTTTCTTTTAATTGTTAAGCAATGCAAAAGAAAATAAAACAGGAATGTAATGTAATGTAAACTTGAATGAATGCAAACTTTAATTCTCGTTATTCTTCTAAGGGAAATACAAAGTTAGTCATTATATTAGAATTGACAAAAAATTCCTGTGCTATTTAAGTGATGATAGCAAGGTTACAAGATACAAGATTGACAAAAGTCAGTTGAACAAGCGGAATTTGAAACTAAAAACGCAATACCATTTACATTGCCATTTTCAAAAAAACAGTGACATAGATGTATACCTAGCAGAATGTGCACAAGATCTATATGAGGAAAACTACAAAACTCTGATCAAACATATCAAAGAAGTGAATAAATGGAAAGATACTCCATATTCTTGAATAGGAAGACTGAATATTGTCAAGATGTCAGTTCTTTCCCAACTGAGCTATAAATTCAATATAATTCTGATCTAAATTCCAGCAAGTTACCTTGTGGATATTGACAAATTGATTCTATTCTAAAGTTTGTATGGAGAAGCAAAAAGCCCAGATTACCCAACACAATATTGACGAAGACTAACAAAGTTGGAGAACTGACACTTCTCAGTTTTAAGAATTACTATAAAGTAACAGTAATTAGGACACTGTGGTTTTGGCAAAAGGATACACCAACAGATTAATCAGAACAGGATAAAAAACCTGGAAATACACTCATAAATACCGTCACTGGTCTTTGACAAAGAAGGAAAGGCAATACAATGGAGCAAAGATAGTCTTTTCAACAAATGGTGCTGGAACAATTGGACAGCCACAAACAAAAAAAAGGAATTTGGATGCAGATCTTATACCTTTTATGAAAATTGGCTAAATATATATCACAGACCTAAGTAAAAATACAAAATTATAAAATTCCTATTAGATATCA
Organism: Neotragus pygmaeus; assembly: GCA_006410875.1. Classification (NCBI taxonomy): domain Eukaryota; kingdom Metazoa; phylum Chordata; class Mammalia; order Artiodactyla; family Bovidae; genus Neotragus; species Neotragus pygmaeus. The sequence goes on along the minus strand of SJYV01031849.1, from coordinate 585,655 downwards.
TAGGAGAAAACCTAGATGATCTTGGGTATGGTGACCATTTTTAGATATAACGCCAAAGATAGGAATCATAAAAGAAATAATGGATAAGCTGGATTTCATTAAAATTGAAACCTTCTATTTTAAAATGAGATTGTTAAGAGAATGAGAAGATAAGTCATAGAGTTGGAGAAACTATTTGCAAAAGACACATCTTATAGAGGACTGGTATACAAAATGTGCAAAGAACTCTTGAAATTCAATAATATGAAAACAAACAACCCAATTTAAAAATAGGCCAAGAACCTTAAGAGACACCTCATCAAAAAAAGATATACAGATGGTAAATAATTATTTTGAAAGATGCTGTATATTTATGTCATTAGAGAAGTGAAAATTAACGCAACAATGAGATTTCCCTACACATGACTACACATCTGTTAGAATGGTCAGACTCTGGAACACTGACACCACCAAATGCTGGTCAGGACATATGGAGCAACAGGAACTCTTATTCATTGCTGGTGTGAATGCAAAATGGTACAGTCATTTTGGAAGGCAGTTTGGAGGTCTCTTACATAACTAAACATGCTTCTGCTAAATGATTCAGTAATCATGCTCCTTGGTATTAACCCTAAGAATGTGAAAATGTATGTTCACACTAACCTTGCATATGGGTGTTTATAGTAGCTTTTATTCATGGTTACCAAAACTTGGAAGCAAACAAGATATCCTCCAGTAGGTAAATGAATAAACAAACTATGGTATACCCAGTCAATGGAATATTATTCAATGCTCGAAAGAAATGAACTATCTAGCCATGAGATGACATAGAGAAAACTTCATCTAAAATACATATTACTAAGTGAATAAAGCCAATGTGAAAAGGTGACAGACTTTGTATGATTCTAACTTGATGACATTCTGGAAAGCTAAAAAATATGGAGACAGTTGAAAAAAATCAATGGTAGCCAGGGGTTGGTGGAGAGAACCAGAAACAGGAAGGAGGGCCAAATAGGTAGAGTCCAGAGGATTTTCAGAGCAGTGAAAATACTCTATATGCTGCTATATTAATAGACAGATCTCATAAAATAATTGTCCAAGCTTACAGAGTGTACAACAGGAATAGTCAAACCATAATGTGAAGTACAGACTTTGGGTAATTATGATGTGTCAGTGTAGTTCATCAGTTATAACAGATGTACCACTTTAGAGGGAAATGGGGAATATGGATACAAGGAAAGGCTGTGCGTGTACAGAGGCTGGAAGTGTAAAGGAAATATCAGTATCTTCCCCTCAATTTGCTGTAAACCTAAGACTGCTCTAAAACAATAAAATCTTAATTAAAAAATTAATGTAGTAAAGACATTAGTAATGCACCATAGCCTTTGAAAAATCACCTTCTGACATTCACTATTAATTCAAAATACATTCAATGAATTACTATTGAGGTTCATCTAAATTCTTAAATTCTATTACTTTTAATTCTAATCACGAGATCAGGCAACTTATGTCATCTTCTTGACTGTATTGAAAGAATTAAGAAATTAAAACTTAGTCTAGAATGTTATTCTGATGGGAGAATGTATCTGGTTAGAAGAGAAGACTATTGTCTAGTTCTTCACAGATAGTATAAAGGTAAATAGCAGGAAAATTCTTTCTTTCTATTTAAACTGCCATATTCCAACAAAATATAGTCATACACAAGAGTGAATCTGGCATGAACAATCTTGTCCAGCATAGCTGCTATCAAATTCCAGTATCAAACATTACTGGGAGCTTCACTGATCTTCCAAGTGGGCTTACAAATACTAAAATTAGTTTGTAAAATGAGTTTCTTGTTCTTGAATCTTTAGAAGGCCTAGATCCAAAGGGGTGTGGGAGCTAAGGATGAGTCAAGGGTCTTCAGTTTAGATTAGATCTGTTTTTATTTGTTGTTGTTTAGTGGGTCTGACAGTTTGCAGCCCTATGGACTGAAGCCAAGCTTCCCTGTCCTTCACTATCTCCTGGAGTTTGCTCAAACTCACGTCCATTGAGTTGATGATGCCATCCAACGTTTCCTCCTCTGTTTCCCCCTTCTCGTCCTGCCCTCAATCTTTCCCAGCATCAGGGTCTTTCCAATGAGTAGTATAGATGCTTGAAGGGCACAAACAAAACTTTGTACACTGGGACCCAGGGAAAGGAGCAGTGACCCCCACAAGAGACTGAGACAGACCTGCTTGTGAGTGTTTGAGGGTCACCTGCACAGGCATGGGTCAGTGATAGCCTGCTGCAGGGACCAAGGCCCTGGCAAAGGGGAGGTATGGCATAATTGCTTGTGGAGGAGGTTGCCATTAGCCCCGCCATAAAGCCACCAGGTGGGCGATCCACAAACTGGAGAACAATTCTACCAAAGAAGTACTTGTACTGTTGTGAAAGTTCTAGGCCCGTGACAAATTTCCTGACCTGGGGATCCAACAAAGGGTTGGAAAATCCCCAGGAAATCTGACTTTGAAGTTCAGCAGAATTTGATTATAGAACTTCCACAGGACTGGGGAAACAGAGACTCTTGGAGAGCGCACACACACAAAAAATCCTTGTGTATACCAGGACCCAGGAGAAAGGAGCAGTGACCCCACAAGAGACTGAGCCAGACCAGCCTGTGAGTGTTTAGGAGTCTTTGGTGGAGTTGTGGGTTGACAGTGGCCTGCTGCGGGCCCAGAGGCATTGACAACAGTAGTCCTGGGAGGCCCCATGTGCTGGCATAAATCCTTTTGGAGGAGGTCACCATTACCCCTACCAGTGTCAGGCCAAACTACAGGAAGGGAAGAAAGCTCCACCCATAAGCAGGAAATTGGATTAAGGATTTACTGAGCATGGCCTTCCCCACCAAAGCAAAACCCAGTTTTGCCCACAGCCAGTCCCTCCCATCAGGAAGCTTGCACAGGCCTCTTATCTGCTTCCATCAGAGGGCAGACAGAATGAAAACTACAATCACAGAAAACTAACCAAAATGATCGCATGAATCACAACTTTGTGTAACTTAATGAGCTATGAGCCATGTCATATAGGGCCACCCAAGATGGACAAGTCATGGTGGACAGTTCTGACAAAATGTGGTCCACCGGAGAAAGGAATGGCCATCCACTTCAGCATTCTTGCCTTGAGAACCCCATGAACAGTGTGAAAAGACAAAAAGGTATAACATTGGATGGTGGGCCCACCAAGTTGGTAGGTGTCCAGCATGCTACTGGAGAAGAGCAGAGAAATAGCTCCAGAAAGAATGAAGAGGCTGAGCCAAAGTGGAAATGTCTCCCAGTTGTGGCTGTGTCAGGTTGGTGAAAGTTAAGTCCAAGGCTGCTTTTATTAGGCAGGTGAAAATAAAAGATTCACGATGAGCATAAGGGTGAGAGGAGCAGTGCAGGAGAGTAGAAGAAGGTCAGGATTGGGGCCTCAGGACACGGAATTAGAATCCAGCTTATTCTACCCTGTGCTTTCCTGAGAAACTCTGTTCAAGGACTGATAACATTGAACTCTAAATATTTTAACCCACCTTTCTCCCTCACTTTATTGTAAACTTTTTACAACATAAACAGCATCTTTATCTTCTAAATGTCTTATTTTGAATAATTTTACAGCTTTAGAAAGGTTGAAAGAATAGCACAGTAAATGTTTGTGTATTCTTCACTACATACTGATGGTTAATGTGTTACCATATTAATGCTATCCTTCTCTTACAATATATTATCTGTATGCTCAGTTTTCTTCTCATCCATTTGAAAGTTGCAGACATTATGATCCTTCACCTTCAAATATTCATTTTGTTTTCTTTAAACACCCACATCTTCTCAGGTCCACAGACCATTACCAGAAATAAGTTTACAATATATTCAATAATATCATCTAATATGCAATCCATATTTAGATTTCCTGAATTGTCTCCAAAATGTCCCTTATTCCCTTTTTTTTTTTCTTTTAACTCAAGAATCAATCAGGGTGCCATGTTCCTGTAGTCTCATTTAATTTAATGGAGAACTCCCACCGTTTATGTTTTTTTCATGACATTAATGTTTCTGGAAATTTCAGACCAGGGGTCTTGTAGAATATTCCACACGATGGAATTTTTTGTTAGTTTCCTCATGATTAGTTTCAGAGTATATTTCGGGGTAGGGAGGGGGAATAGGCAGTCTTGGAATTTCCTGGCACTCGTTTTTTTTAAAAGCACATTTCTCCCCCTGTAATGAAGAAGATGATACTTGAGGTTACGGGAATATCTGTTCCTAGCAACCTTTAACCCAATAGTTTTAGCATAAGTTCATGATTCTTGCCTGTGCTAATTGTTATATTGAAGGATGCTATGATAATTTGAATATGTATATATATGTGACTTCCCTGGTGGCTCAGACGGTAAAGCGTCATTCTACTCCTGTTAACTAGCATTCTCCCCTAAAGAAGACTTTTCCACCACTCCCCTTCTCTAGGATTGTCTCTCTGTCTTGCCTCTCTCCCTCTCTCCACCTGTTCTGTCCCCTCCTCTACTTCTGATAGAGTATCACTTTTGGCTAATATATTTTATTTGACAAGTTGCCTTATAATCTAGTGCCATCATTATTGTGTTTGATGCCTACATTATCTCAAGTTTGGCCACTGAGAGCCCTTCCAAGAAAGCGCCGTTGTCCTTCTGACAAACCCCATTAATCCTTCAGCACTTCCCTGTTTTATGGGACTACAAGATGTCCAGGGACTCTGTACTTTCCTTGCCCCAGACCTGGGGTTATCCCCTTTTTACCAAGAAGTTCTGGTTCCTTTTAGTGATGAATGGTATTTAGAAATTTAGACTGAGACGTCATTGCTTAAGAGGTAAAAAAATGGTAATCGATGTGAGAGTGCCTAGTTAAAAATGTGAAGCACCATGCTATCGTGACTGTTACTCATGCCATCAGACCAGTATTCAGTTATTTGGAGCAGTGCTCAATAGCAGCTCCAGTATGGGTCTCTTTGTGTTTAGAGGATAATTAGGAGACAGAGGACACATGGGAAGCATCGGGAGAAACATAGGCTAGCTTTGTCAGAATCAATGTGAGACCTTATCTTAAGGCTTTAAGATAGTAAATAGAACAGAAGAAAAGACTGTTGCCTGTATTCTCACCTTTTCTCAAAGGTGCTTTGTTATTTAATTCTTTAGATAGAAAAGTACAAAGCATTTTATTTTGTGGATCAACTGTTATCTTTTTGAAAACGGAATCATTCACCTGAAAAATGATGAGACACAAATGTGTGATTTCTCCTGCTTTTACCTTTTTTACATTTATTTAGGAGGTTCCAAAAGAACAGTGTTGTTTAAAGAATTATGAGATTTAAAGAAATCTGCAAATAGATAACTTCTTTTAGTTTCTCCAATGGATGTAGTACCTACATCACATTTAAAGAGTTAGTGAAGTGGCATCTTTGAGTTTCATTGTAGGTAACTAGATTGATGAGGGTTTTGCTTCGTGTGACTTTATTACAAATAAAGACCATGCTTATTTGTTTATAATTTCATTTTTAAAATTCAAACGAGAAATATCATTTGGTTTAATTTCCAGGCTTTCCTATTTGTGTTGCATCTCTTTATACTCTCAAATTAAAACATTTTAATAACAGTTTCCTATGAGATCATAGATTATGATCAATTGGACAGAAGACAGAGATGATAAACAGGTAATGTTTAGCATCTCATTAATTCCAGGGAAGGAATGCAAAATAGCCCAGATGTCTAGGAAACAGTAATTCTTTTGTTTTTAACTTTTCCAAGACTGTTTCTTTTGACCATGGTGGTAAAGGGAGGCATGAGGGTTGAGTAAGGAAGACTTACACAGGGACCCAGTGGTTTTACACATTCTCTTTTCGGAGGAAGCGAGGCTAAAAATGGAGAACAGAGGAGATGTGATGGTATGCTCTATGTTGGCATATCCTGTACTTCTGTATTTTTGGTTTTGCATAAAATTCAGATGAAGGGATGTTGAATGCCTGTGTGTGTGTTGGACAGCTGAACTTAGTGAGGAAAGTGATTGGGTTTACTAGTGCTTTCTTTGAACTGTTTCAAGAATTCCTCATTTCCCAACAGGGAAAGGAATGGGTTGCTCCTATCAAGAATTCAAAACATATGCAGAAAAATTTAGGCTTATGGCAAAACTCATGCTGGATTGTGTGGTTCATGAAGTTTCTCCATTTACTAGCAGTTTGTCCTTGAGGCAGTCATCTAAACTTTTGTGTCTCAGCTTGCCCCCTTATAAAATGGAAGTAATAAAAGGCTTTCTTTATACAGCCTTATTTGTATAAAGTGCTCACTGTAGTGTAGGCAAATACTCGGGAAGATCTCCTGGGGAAGGAAATGGCAACCCACTCCAGTATTCTTGCCTGGAAAATCCCATGGATGGAGGAACCTGGTAGGCTACAGTCCATGGGGTCGCAAAGAGTTGGACACAACTAAACGACTTCACTTTCAACAAATATTATAAATAGAAATATTAAGAAAATAACATCACTTTTCATCAACATTGGAAAATTTTAAAACAATCCAGTCAACAAATGAATCAGATAATCTGCAAATACTCCTCCTTTGGAGGCTGTCTGAAGCCAGTTTAGGATTAAGGACCCCCACACCCACCGTCTGCCATCCCCATTCCCAGAATAGTTCTCTAGCTCATAGTGGAATCTCTTAATCTCTCTCAAACTAAATCAGCAGTGGGCCTTGGACTCTCGAGCTCTGAAATCAGTCCCAAGCTCTACAGACCATGTTCGTATTAACATGCACGTGAGCATATCCCAGTGTGGGTGCCGACTGTGCTCCCTAGCTCCCTGACAGAGGTTTTAGCCTTTAATCAAGATAAAACTCTGAAAGCTAAAGCAGTGTTGCACTTTCATCTGACATAAACAGGTTTCTTATTCATCTTATAGTTGCTTTGCACTTGAAAGAGAAAGCGTTTTTCTGTGGCTTTCAGTTTACAAGCATCAAGAACAAAACTTCCAGTAGGTGACAGCAAAAATGGTGATGACAACACTATGATTTTATGAACAATATTTGTAGATTTTATTTAAAGTATATGTCATAAATCCAATCTTGGCATCCTCTTTGTATCTTCATTTGACTCTTAACAGTCAGTGTGAAATGGAAGCTCATCTTAAAATGTCTTTGATTAGAGCAATTTCTTTCTTCTGGGTGTTACCTGTCATTACTGATTGTATTAATAGCTAATAATGAAGGGAAAATAGGAAAGGAAACATGAATTGAAAAAAAACAATAAAATCATGTTCTTTAAAAAATGAATTTCTAATTTTGATATAATCTTTAATTACAGAAGATGTTAGGGCTTCCCTGGTGGCTCAGTTTTAAAGAATCTGCTTTTCATGCAGGAGATGTGGGTTCAATCCCTGGATCGGGAGGATACCCTGGAGAAGAACATGGCAACCCACTCCAGTATTCTTGCCTGAGAAATCCTATGGACAGAGGAGTCTGGTGGGCCACAGTCCATGGAGTTACAAAGAGTTGAACATGACTTAGCAGCAACATGCTAAAAAGCAGCAACAACATTGTGATAATGCATTATGCTTGTTTCTAGCACAAATTCAAATTCATGCATAGTTTGACCCCGCAGCCTCTTTTCTGGGACTCCCATTGGCTTCACTGGCATAAGAGACAAAATACCTTTGCAGTTGATGAAAACTAGCATTTGTTTTTTCAGTCTTCTGTGGTCCGTATTTCTTCATAACCTTTTGTTGTTACTGCTTTTATTGTTGCTGGTGTGAAACACAGGTGCAAAGAACTGAGTTCTTCATAGTCTTCGTTTTGGGGTGCACCTAATCATCAGAACATGAAAGTCCCCATTCTTGCTTCACATTATTTTAAACTTGCCCTTTTATCTCTGACTCCCACTTCTATTCTCTGCTCCCCATATACCCTCATTGCAATATGCTTGATGTTCCTCTGTCCTTGGTAGAGATGCCATTCTGTTTATGCCATTTCTGTTCAATACTCACAGCTTCCATCAGCTGCACACAACTCCCAACTCTCCACCAAACACTTTGACTTGTCCTTACTCATCATTGTAAGCACGTGTCTTCAACCCCCAGCATGGTAGATGCCACATTCATCTACTTCACACAGGTACACACTTGACTAGTCCACATGTTGTTAGGCCTCAGGAATACTCTCTTCATTTTCTTTTGTCTGTTATTAAATCCAAACTTTAAAGATTATTTTTCATTGATGGTGTCCAATAAGCTGGCTGGATAATGTGTATTGAGAGCAATTGCAAACTCAATGGAAAATGTCTTTACTCTGTAGAGTGAACTGCATGTGGATTTCTTTTAATCAGCTGTTGCCAGGCATTGTTTATAACTTCTTAAAAATATCAGTCACAGATAGTACTTCCTAAACCAAAGGAATTTTTTTCTTATATTTGTCTACAATTTTGTGATTTTTCTCATTGGAGCCTTTAGCCGTTTATTTACTAAGTTACTTAGAATGTGTAACAGGAAGTTGTAAATCCATCCTTACCCATATACAAAGCATGTGTCCAATGCTAATGGGTATCATTTGTTAATGAAATATGCACTCATTAAACAAAGGTTAGAATTGAGCATTGTCTTCTCCTATGATTTGCCTACGTGCAGTATCAGGAATTCTAGATCAAAATGCTATCTTTGAATCTCTTGTCTCTCTGAATGGATGTTAAAAAGAAAATTATTCTGAGCCAAGCTATTTTATGTGAGTAGTCAGTCATTTAACGTAAAGAAACATGCAGGCAGCCAGTCAATAGTGAGGAGATGCTCTGGGTCTGTTTTTCACTCTCCCTCACTCAGAGACGGACTGCTCATCTCCAGACCATAGGCATACTGAAGGTGACATTCTCTGTTTCCAAGATAATCCCCACAACAGGATGCACTTAATTTATGCTGTTGATGAGACTGCACTAAACTGATTTGCATGTCATCAATACATGTAAATCCTGAGCAGAGGGTCAGCCATCCAAATTAGAATATTCCCTATCAAGGACTTGCTGTGTCCAGCAAATTCTGGAGTAATGCTGATTGCCTGTGGTTGGTGAATATTGATGCTGTTCAAGATTTATAAGGCTGCATTGGAGGGCACATGAAACTTAAGATTTCCTTAGAACAATGTCCCTGTTTAAATCTACTCTTATTCAAACCCAGCTGGGCATTCGGTAATGCCAGCCGTTGAATGAGATCTTTCAAATGCCTCAGCCTGCCTCACCTGTCAGACTGGCTCACTGGTTTATAAATGAAACCCTGTTTACTTCTAAAGCTCTTGGTCCTCTAATCCTTCTTTACCTTTCTCCCATGTTCTTCCTTTTCCCCTTTTGATTTGAGTTATCTTAACGCTCCTAACACACACTGCTATTTTTTGTTTACTTGTTTTCTCCAGGTTATATGTGCAGCAGTGAGTCCATCTTAGCATTTCTGTGCTATTTTATCAAGTTCATTTTTCCCTGCTCTTTTTTGCTTTCTGGTTTTTCCTTGTAAAATAAGTTTCTCCTTCATTGCACTTGCCTTCTAATGGAAAGTCCTGACTGCCAATTTTTCAAAGTTCCCCTTTGTGCATTCTGTGTGCATATAACATAGCTTTCACTTCCCCTTCTCTCATCAGCCAATCAATCATACATTTTATCGAGCATCGGCAAATTAAAATATGAAACTAGAGAAAATTATAATTAGTCTTTGCTATCTAGAGAAACTAGTCATTGAGGCACCTTCTGATTTTTCCTAATATGGCATCTATGTGACTATAGGCATTTCAGCAGAAGGTATCTGTAAGTTGGGTATTCTATTTCCTTTTCTTTATTTCTTTAGTTCTGCTGGGTTCAAAATAAACACACCCCGTGCTTAGTAATTACAGTGACCACAATAACTTCATATTATTCTCCTGATCTTCAATTCCAATTTTTCCTGTCAACATCTACAAAATGAAATAACATTATTATTGTGCACCAATGCAAAAAAGAGTCTATCAGATATTATAGAGAGAAAATGGTGTAAAACCCATGGAATCTGCCTTCAACTATCGTGAAAGCGCAGGACTTTGGTAGAGGAAAGTTTGTTTACATATTTCCTTAAGTGCATTCCTCTTCTCTTGACAGTGCTCTATCTGCGTTTGGGGTACAAGGAGAAGGAAGAGGTGGAAAGGGGTTCAATTCAGTTCGGTTCAGTCGCTCAGTCATGTCCGACTCTTTGCGACCGCATGAATCACAGCACGCCAGGCCTCCCTGTCCATCACCAACTCCCGGAGTTCTCTCATACTCACGTCCATTGAGTCAGTGATGTGATCCAGCCATCTCATCCTCTGTCGTCCCCTTCTCCTCCTGCCCCCAATCCCTCCCAGCATCAGGGTCTTTTCTAATGAGTCAACTCTTCACATGAGGTGGCCAAAGTATTGGAGTTTCAGCTTCAGCATCAGTCNAGTCTCTGGGGTCTGTATACGGCACTACTCTCATGACTGCCTCAGTGGTTCAGCTGGTAAAGAATCTGCCTGCAATGCAGGAGACCCAGGTTCGATCCCTGAGTCAGGAAGATCCCCTGCAGAAGGAAATGGCAAGCCGCTCCAGTATTCTTGCCTGGGAAACTCCCATGGACCGAAGAGCCTGGTGGGCTTCAGTCTGTGGGATCGAAGAGTCGACACAACTGAGCGATGAACTGTAACTTTCACTCTCATGACGACATATCTCCTGAAGACCCCACGTCCTTGTGTGTTTAGTCGCTCAGTCCTGTCCAACTCTGCGACCCCATGGGCTCTGAAGCCCACCAAGCTCTTCTGTCCCTGGATTCTCCGGGCAAGAACACTGGAGTGGGTTGCAGTGCCCACCTCCATCTCAATCCTCATATCTAGAAAAGCACTGTCTCCCTTCATGGGGACATCAGCTCCTCGTGACTAGCAGAAAACCTTTCGTAAGGTAAGCGCTTGATCGCACTGAACTCCCCCTTCACCAAAATCACATATACTGACCTCCCCCCACGAACTCTTTGGAGCAGTCTGTCAGAGCTATCCGAGGTGCTGTCTCCTGAGCCATAGTCCTCATTTTGCCCCAAATAAAACTTAACTCACGACTCAACATCGTGCCTCTTTTTAATCGACACCCACCTCCTAACACCACCACCTTGGGGGTTAGGATTTCAGCCTATGACTTTGGGGGAAACAAATATTCAGTCTATGACGCCAGGCTGCCCAGTGTCCCCTCACGCCTGTGTGAGAACCAGGGCTAGGACCACAGGGTCTCTAAGGGTCTCCCTCCCCGCCTCCCCACAGATGCTTGACATGCGTGTGAACACACGTGTGCACTGTTGGGCTGCACCCCGAGGCCTACAAGGGCTTGGGTTGGCCCAGCTTCAAGGCCGAAGAACCAGGGACAGAGCCTGGAGCCAGCGAGAGAGACATCTGTTTAATGGACGGGGAAGCTTACACGCTGGAGGCATGTTCCTGAAGTGACGGCCCACGGACAGNACCCCGAGGCCTACAAGGGCTTGGGTTGGCCCAGCTTCAAGGCCGAAGAACCAGGGACAGAGCCTGGAGCCAGCGAGAGAGACATCTGTTTAATGGACGGGGAAGCTTACACGCTGGAGGCATGTTCCTGAAGTGACGGCCCACGGACAGCGGGCAGGACGTGGCGGCAGGCTTCACTTCCGGGGGGGGGAGGGGAGTCATAGGGGAACCAATCACAGGGGAACCTTCACGTTGACTCATCGGTTACCAGGGAAACGAGCAGAGGGGCAGCCGCCCCCTACCCTTCTGATGAGAACAATCACCAGCGGGGGCCTGGGGCAAGGACGCAGGAGGGGGCTGCGGTGAGCAGGGTGTAGGTGAAGGCGGCCCTTCACCTACAGGATGGACGGAGAACAAGAGAATAGCCACCATCCAGAGTGGCCTGACCACAGAGGACAGGCGGGAGAGTGTGACCCTCAGGGCCACCTCAAGGTGGGGGAGGGGCGCTTCCTGCAGGCTGACTCAGTCTGAGGTTGAGATCTAGACTTTCCATTCCTGCTGCTGCTGAGTGGGGGGCCGGGGGTGGGGGGCACACTGCCTGCTTTATGCAAGCCCCTGAGGAGGATGCAGCCCCTGGAATAAAGCAGCGATCCTGGTCTGACTGCTGAGAGGGCAGGGACCCTCCGTCTTGCCCCTCCTCTGCTGCTGGCTCAACAATCCACCTTCCGCCTTTTTTTTCCCCCCATCTACAAAATGAAGAGGCGTTTGAACTTAATTGGTTGTTTCCAGTAATGCCTGTTTCTTGAGTTGCATTCAGGCGTTCCACCACAGAATGAGAAGTTCCCAACTTTCAGACAGAAAAAAAAATTCTTTTTCAGTCTCGAAGGGGTATTTCCTAACAATGTTTATTACCCAGGTAGCACCTGCAGCCGCGTTGTCCGCGCCATGTGATTTAACCCCAAACGACACAGCCGTTTTAAGTGCTGCCGGTGTGTCGGGTGAGTCCGGGCGCCGGACCAAGCTGAGAGCAGCCCCCACCCCGGCCGGGTTTGCTCCGTCGCCCCTAGAGTCCGAGCGAGGCGCGGCCCCCCGAGCCCTCGTTGCTACATTCTGGACCAGCCGCAGCCTCTAGTGGGTATGGGGGTGGGTAGCGGTCGGGGAGTGGGGCGGAGANCATTAAAATTGGTTAAATGAACCGGCAAATGGTGCTACATGACAGTTGAGCCTCATAAGCATAAATATAAAACATCATGCAAGTCTCTCAATTATCTGGTGTCTTAGTGTTATCAGAGTAGAACATACTTAAAGGCAAGAATTATGTTTTACAACTTAGCATGAAAGAAATACACTTGATTCCAAGAACCTGGCTATCAGAATATTACTGCGTTAACACTGGGTTTTTCAGAAACTTGCTTACAAGAATATTGGCTGCTTCTGGAAGCCTAGTCCATAAGAAATTTAGGGTAATTCTGGAATCTTGATTTTCAAGCACCTTGGCTTATAGGAATCCTGCATGAGTCTGAAACATTGTTCTCTGCTAGAAGTCTCATGTAATTCTGAATGCTTGATCAAAAGAATCTAATGTCGTTTGAGAAGGTTGGTTTATTGGATTTCGTGATTCTGAATTTTGGCTTGTTAGAATTTTATGTGAATCTAGAATTTGGGGTTGAAGAAATCTCGTCGAATTCTATGACCTTGGCCAATGAGAATCTTACGTGATACAGAATCCTGGCATATATAATAGCACAGCATTTCAGAACTTTGGCCAGCAAGAACTCGGTCTGAGCATGTAAGGGCTTTCCACGTGGCTCTAGTGGTAAAGAAGCTGCCTGCCAATGCAGGTTAGAGGTAACAGACACAGGTTCAGTCCCTGGGTTGGGAACATCCCCTGGAGGAGGGCACGGCAACCCACTCCAGTATCCTTGCCTGAAGGATCTTATGGACAAAGGAGCCTGGCACGCTGCAGTCCATGGGACTGCACAGAGTCAGACAGGACTAAAGCGATTTAGCATGCACACACACATGAGCATATAACTGGTGTGTAGCAACATGATGTGGTTTCAGAACTAGTTAGTTCAGAACTAACTTTAGTTGTTATAACGTGTGATTGTGAAACCGTACAAGAATTCTGTGTTACATATAGTGCTTATTCTACAAAAGACAAATTAAAGTAATACTTCCATTAACAAATGGTAAAAGTGAAAAGGAAAAGAAAATCTCTACTCATTCTCATTGACTGAACCAAGTATCCACAAATATTAAATGATTCCCAAGGAGTATTTAATATTTTTGGAAGCTGAGCTGATTTTTAAACTGACCAAGACCATTATGTGTGCTTTATGAGAGCTTGATAAAATATGATTCATGTTTCAAGAAATGACAGTCTGGTGCATCAATTTTTTTGTTTACCTAGAAGTGAACAATAGAGGACAGCCTATAAAAACAAAATATTCGCTTTGAAAAAATAACCTTAATATCAAAAGTCACTTAGGAAAAAAAATTGGCATGTCATAGAAAGATTATATTTAAAGGGACATTTTTTAAAAGAAAAAAATCCTAACCACTATGGAGGATTCACTGAAACCTGAAATCTCTTGTAATTATTACATAAGGTAATCATATTTTTCCACTGTGATTAATTTCTTGTATAGCTGACATGCTGAGGGCAGAGGGTAGTAGTGGTAGCAGGAGCTATACTTTAAACGTCAAAAAAAGCAACATGACTCTACTTATCAAAGAGTTGAACACGCTTTAGTGACTGAACAACAAACCAATGAGTTAACCTAAGAGCAATGACTCATAAGAACTGAACATTGAAAGAATGTTTTAGAAAGGAAATAAAAACAAGGTCAAAATCCTACTCAACATTTTTTTACTGAATATCTCAAAAAGATTTTAACAAATATTGCGCCCCCCAGTGGTTGATTTGAGTATTTTTTAAATTTCTTTTTAAAACATTTTATGTGAGCTCTCAATTTTGCAGCTTCATTATTGGTAACCCCAGGAAGGTTCACATTGTCTATAACTAGGAGGAACCTCGGGAGGCTGATTCAATTCGACTGCCCAATTTCATGCTTGCAGAAAGAATGATGCCAGGGATGAGAGAGTGCTTAGTATATGATGATTAAGTTCAGGCTCAACAAGATAGGTTCACAACAGGGCAATCATGCTTTATTCATCTGATTGCCAGACTGGAAGTAAAAGAAGAACAGTGACATAATTACTCCAGATTCCCTAGACCTGGAGTACCAGTACAGCGTAGCTATTAAGCAAAGCTGGTCTTTGGAATGATTGCAATGCATTGTTTTAAAGAGGAGGATCGCTGCTTTAGCAAATAAAAGAAGATTTACAAAATCACAGACAAAAGGATGTTTCTGGAATCTGTTTTGCTTGCAGGCAGAATGGAAGAGAGCACAGAAAGAAAGTTACTTGGTGAGAAAAGAAAACTAGGAAGACTAGTATGGTGTTTCTGTTGGATCTCCAGCCAGCTCTTTGACCTTGGTCAGATTCCTTGGGCCTCAGGTTTCTCACCTGTGAAACAAAGGGTGTGGACTAGGCTGAGTGGTGTTCATGAATCCAGGATAGTGTCAGAGGCAAGAAATATCAGGATCCATCTCATACAAAAGAACCAAACTTATGAAAGCAAAATTAGCTAGTGATCCAAAAATGGAGAAGAAAGGTGGCTGATATAGAATGCATATTCATCCTAACGCATTCAAAATCTAATATGAAAAACTGATAGAGACAGTTCTTTCCGAAAGAAAAAAAATGAAACATATCTTTCTATCTCTGAATTTCCTCCACAGTAGCTTCTCCTTCCATCTCCTCTATCATCACCTTATTTTTTTCCTTACTTTCTGTTTCCGGTAACTATGGTGATGCTCCCTCCCAGCAACCTTCTTTGCAGCCGGCCTTTTTGGTACACATGGAATTTTGCTCCATTCACTGATGCAGAGAGCTAGCAATGCTATAAAAATTTATTTATTAACATTTCCCCCCATCCCTTTTGTCCATGAAATAAATGCTGGGAACGATTTCATACTTAACCTCCCTACAAAAGGGGCACTGTAAAACAGGGATATTCAACTGTTAATTTCAGTTGCTAACATAAAGTGGATACTGATTATGCCAGAGATTCAATTCCCTGTCTTGGTCCTGGGGGACTGTAAAGTCTCACTACTCAAGCTGGTTGCTACCTCTCTTTGCCTTTGTATGTGAAAGGAATAAAATAGATTGCCTCCAGAAATCACACATCAACCCTGGTTTCCTAATCCTCTTTGTTTTTGCTGCATTCTCCTTTGTAAGGAAACCATTGCCAAGGGCGTAATTATCACAGTTACAAGCGGATCAAATTTTCCATAAGAAAATATACATAATTGTGCGCATTTCTCTAATGAACCTATTTATTTGGACTATAAATAAGCAGTATGTGATACTCAGTTTTAAAACTATTGTAATTATCTACCAATGACAAAACATCAAAGAATCTTTCTGATGTCATAAATGCAGATGATAAAAATTCTCGTAAACTATCATTTAGTTGTGGAGCCCAACTTATTTGTAATTCTATATGCCAGCAAATGATTTCTCTGTTTAAGCACTGTGTGTGTGTGTCCTCTGTTTAAGCAGTGTGTGTGTGTGTGTGTGTGTGTGTGTGTGTGTGTGTGTGTGTGTGTCTGTGTGTGTGTGTCTGGCATTAACACAAAGGAGAGCAGATGATGACATTCATAGGCTTATAGACGCGACTCCTGGGGACACACTTGGATGGATGCAATTAAGATGCCTGTCAGGCATTTGATACCAGAAGCCCCTGTGCAAACCGCTAAATCATACGCCAGGACTGCATCTTATTGTCAGTGAATGATGGCGGCACCCGGTGGCTTGTCATCATTCTCGAAAATTCTGAGGCTAGTGAGCTCTCTCTCCCTCTCCCACTCGCCTTATTTTCCTTTTCGCCACTGCGGGGACTTTTTCTAATTTGCAGCTTCCCTTTCCCGACACACACAGACAGGAGCTGGTGGCTTGCAGACTGCGTCTGTCTGGAGCTAGAGAGCCTGAGCCAGACCGCGGAGATCATGTTCCGGGACAAGGATTCTGCTGCAGTTCTCAAAGGCTAGACTGGGGTGGTATCGCTGCATAGGCGCTGGTAATGGGTTTTTTTTTACATTTTATTGTGCTCTCTTTTTAATTCTTTTTTTTTTTCCAAAGGAACTGCTTTTTGTGATCTCAAAGTGAAATGCTTTTAAATTCCTTACTGAGCTTCCTAAAAAAATCAAGTACTGCGTTTTTTTGTGCTACAGATCTCAAGACGTAGATTTCTTATCTGGATATAAAGAATGCTTTTGCTTACTGGTGAGTTACAGTTTTTAATATTGAATTAATAAATCTATACATGAATTTTTTTCTTTTGTTTTGGTAGATCCTTCAGATTGAGGAAACATTGATTGGAAACTACTCATTCAGAAAATTAAAAGGTACCACATGTTTTGTTTGGGTGTTTAAATGAAGGAAAATCCGGGAGGATTTAGAATGTTTTATTTAACCTCTCTATGCTTGATATTTTATCCTTAAGCGTACACTGATCATTGTCTACAGCATGTATGATTTGCCTTGCAGAGAATGCCATTATCCAAGGCTGTTTTGATTCTAAGATGTCTAAAGAATTGTGTTTTTTGTCTGTGTTGCAAGTTGTTAGCAAATATCAATATTTCTGGCTTATCTGGGGATTTCTATCGTTGTAACAACTTTAAAAATGTCCAAAATTCTCTCCTAATAAAAAATTCAATAACTTGAATTTAAGAGAAATATGCCAAGTAATGATTTTATCTGAAGGAATCTTGCTATTAAGTGATTTTTTTTAAATGGCTAAATGAAATGGCTTGCCCTTCCCAGGTGGAATGAACGCTAGAGACTCCCAGGAATGACTCAGTATTGTTGGGTTTTGCGAATAAAATATTTTAACTTCTTTACTGATGATTTAGTCTTTAGTACTGCATTAAAGGCCGAGGTTGTTCGTTATTGAAAGAACTGATTTTATATGTTTTATTTAGCATTGACAGCATAAGAAAGTAATCCTTCATCTTGTTATTAAAGCAGTTGAATCATTGATCCTGGGCCTTATGCCTTCCATTAAAAATATGAATTTTCAAATTCAGCATCAGGATATATATTGATTGGAGATACCAATTATGGGTATTACCTTTCCCTTAATTCTTTAAGATGAGCTTTGACTTGAACATATATTCACGTTGATAAAACCAGTTATTTGTAATTTGCCTTTTAAGAAATGGAAGACATTTTCTGCCTTGCTGAGAAGATCAATACATCTTTTAAATCTTTCCTTGGTATTCACATAGGATTTCTTGATAAGACTTACCAGTCCAAAATATTTTTTAAAGGAAGGTTCTTTTTTTTTTTAATGTACTTAAAAATGGCTAATGTTTAACTACTGATGTTGAAATACCAGAAATATGCAGGTGTACACCTGTGACTGTGAATATTTGTGGCAGTTGAAGGAGATAAATGTTCTTGTTTAATTTTCTCTGCAGTGTGTAATTATGAGAACTTTATTAATTCCACAATCACTTATTAAGAGCCTTGCTGCTGTGGGTAGTTATTGTGGGAGAGAGGGAAGGGCAGATGCCACTGTCAACCCCTTCCAGAGTGTAGGCACCATCACAATATTTTTGCACAGAAGAATGAATTCTTTAAAATAAATCAGTGTGTTCTAAAAAAGGGAAATTGCATTATTTCAGATAGTGAACAAAATCTAATAGACTTGTCTCAGAAATATATGAAATAGATTGCATTTTTTCCTCAGAAATTTCTCAGTGGAATCATGTATGAAATACCCAAACAGAACTGACTATTCCTTCTGGTTATTGTAAAACCCTTAGGACCATTCTCTCTTTGTTGGTTTCAATCAGAGTGAGTGAAAACATCTCATATTTGGTGAAAAAAGAATCTGTCTGGTATTTGCCCATCTAACTAAATATCTACAGTCTATATTTCAAGTGAGAATCTGTTCCCTGATCTTCAGACTCTTTTAGTTACTCACTATATTAATTTTGAACTTTGGGGTATTTACGTGAATTAAAAAAGGTTGAAGCTACTATTTAGCCACTAAAAAAATGTATTCATTGTATTGTCAATAGGCATTAATCAGCTCTATTTTGATTTTTGTCTGTGTATTGGAGAGGTGGTGTGTTACCTCACAAACCCTCATAGATTCTTATATCTTCTAGAACCATTTTAAAATTCATCTTGGGGTATGTTGATAGATTTTGGGTAGTAAATCAAAGTTTATTCAAATAGTCTGTTACATTGTCAAATCAAAACAGAATGTGGCTATTGGACACTAAGAGAGTCAGGGACCTGTATCACGGTTTTTCTAATCAATATCGTCTTGACGTGAGTTAATTCCTTTCCTGATTTGTTTTTCACTCGTATCTTCAGCATGTAGAATAGTCCCTGGACCACAGCAGAAATTCAATAAATATTTATTTAATTATGTGATGGATAAATGACTCGTCAATATTTTCTCCCGTTACTTTTTTGTTCTCGTTTTTCATGAGATAGCAGACTATAAAACAGACATTTTGTACTTTTTTTTCAGTTACCCCTAAAATTAATCAAAATTCATGAAACAATTAATGCCAGGTAGAAAATCAGGCAAACCATGTGTAAAAAATTTCTTTAGGCTATATGCAAAAGTTTTTTTTTTTCTGGTTTAAGGTTAAGATGGAAAGAATTTTTGAAATGTCCCCTTTCACTTTCACTAGCTAGGGTGCTAAACTGCAGCATGAGTTTTGCTTTATGGATGCTTCCTAAATACTATTCCCAGGTTTGGCATTATTTACTGCTCTTCATGTCTTCAGCCAAAATTTTGCTGCTGCAGATGGGGGTTGAGGGGAGATGCTCACTCTCTCTCTCAATGTAATACTAAGAATGATGTCATAATCTTCTTAAATGCTTGCTTGCTTATTAAAGATTACTAAGTATGACATCACTTTATATATATATGCTTACATACGTGTGTATAATCTGTAAGGAAAGTTCTAGAAACATAATAGCTTTAGGGAATGCTATTCTTTCTTGTCACTTATTTTTATTAGTAAAACTATAATTTTTGTTATTAACTGTGTGTTAGATAATATCGTAAGCCGTTAAGGTATGTTATTACATTTTAACTCTCCCTACAACTCTGGGAGTTGGGTATGGTCTCCATGTTATGAATGAACCGAGATTCCAATTGGGTAATCAACACAAGTCTGGCCCAAAGTCCTTCATATTAACCACAGAATGCTTCATTTCTTTCTGGTAGATTTTTTGGCTCATAATCATTATTTTAATATTTTAGTATGCACACAAAATATATGTTACTGAAATAAGGTTAAAAGAGTATCCTTGTAGATTCTTGTTTTTATATATTAGGTAGGAGTGAATGCATCTTCAAGTACTTCACTGTAATGTTCAAACTCTGGTATATTTTCTATTTTTAATATATATTTTACACTTAACCTGAGGATTTTTATTCTTGGAGGATGTCAGATAAATTAGAGAATTTTGAAATAAGTGCATAAAGCATCTCCTATGTCATTACACTGAAGTCATGTTACTGAATTGCATCATCTAGATAAGAAAATCAGCCAGAAAAATTCAAAGTCCTAAATAGTATAACTGATTCCATATCTTGCAAAGGTTCCTTTTAATTGAAATAATAGTAGAAGTTTCAGATGGCCAAAACAGGTAAACAAGCAGGAAACAGTGTGAAAATACCACACTCAACCTTAAATTATAGCTCAACCCAGAGAAATACCTGAGGACACTTATAATTACACAGATATGCATTAGGATACTGTCCTTGGAATGTATGCAACAGAACACCTTTTGAGCTCAGTTGGGTGCCACAGATTAAAACCAGAAAGTAGCATCCACGCTCATTAGTACCATCGGAGAAACATGAATAATTTCTTAAGGGACTTTATTACAGGGCAGGATTGCTAACAATTGAGCAGAGACACAACAGTGGAGGATCACTTTTGAGGTGGAACTTGGATGAATAGATGTATTCAAGGGAGAGATAATGCCTAGAGGAGCTCCAGAAAGAACAAACAAACTTAGCAAAGGGGCCGGAGAAAGTGAACATGCAAGGAAAGCACAGATTGATCTCATTTATATTCTAGAATGCAGGGCAGAAGAAGGGGAATCTTGGAAGATAAGGACGGAAATGTATATGAATACTGTTAGGTTGTACCATACGAAATGCCTAGTATTTTACTCTTTTGGGCTACAAAATAAAAATTTCATTCAGCTCAATCAAATACATTGAAAAATGACTGTAAGTGCCAAGTTGAGGCAATGTTTTCAGTATTCACTGAAAAGCCATGGACTATGTTTTGAATAAGAGACCACAATGACCTGCACTATATTTTCAGAGGACTTACTTTATAGCTCTGTATATGACAGGGTTGTGTGTGAGGACATACTGAAGAAAGCATCACTTTGGAAGCTGTCATGGGGTAATCCAGGAAAAAATAAAGGCTCCAAGAGAGTGTTGACAGTGGGCATTAAAAAAAGAGGTCATGAAAATGAAAGATGTTTCTGGGCCCAAATTCATACACTGAGAATAGCAAAGCCTGGATTGGTAGGAGGAGTGAAAAGCAAAAGGATTCATGGTAACTACCATTTGAATTCGACAACCGGAAAAATAAAGGGAGAAAGGTAAGTAAGAGCTGTTTGCGGAGAGAGCTTTCCCTTTATTTTTATTGCATCCCTAGTCTGGAACAGACAGTTTAGTACATAGTAGACAGCCAATACATGCTGACTGAATGATGAGAGAGTGAATATGGAGAGGCCAGTTTAGGCCAGGAAGGTGGAGGTGGGTGGACTGGCCCAGTAAATTGCAGGACAGGTAAATCCAAAGCTGAGAAGATAAATCAGGGAAGTAGGATGTGAATGACATTGTCAGGAAAGATAAGAAGAGGGCCAGAGAGGAAACTTGGCAGCATTCACATTTAGGATACAGAATGAGGGATGGAATGACAAAGGAAGTTTTTTTTTCTTTTTTTTAAGCAAAGATAAAAGACAGTTGAAGTAATAAAAAACAAGGCTAAAGTGCAAATTCTTCAGAGAAACTGAAGAATGAAAATAAAAGACTGCTAAACTTAGTATTTCCAGTTATGTTTTATATTATAAAAAGCAATAAATCCATATTTTCTAAAATTTAGAAGAGTATAAGGAAGGAAATAGTAGCCATCCATAATTACACAAGCCAGAGATTATGGTTGACACTTTCCTAACCTTTTAACTTATTTCTTTTCATCTGCTGTATTTACATTTACGTAATGATGTGAGTCTGAGTCAACTCCGAGAGTTGATGATGGACAGGAAGGCCTGGCGTGCTGCGATTCATGAGGTTGCAAAGAGCGACTGAACGACTGAACTGAACCGAACTGAATGAGGATTAGAACAATACAGTTTGAAACCTGCATGTTTTCTCGGTCATCTCACCACATTTTTCCACCTGTATAATATTCTATCCCATAGACATTGAACACATTTATTCCCCATTGTTCTTAATTTTTCACTGTCATTGCAATTCTGCAGTAGGATACTTTGTATATCCCTCTTACAGGATATTTCAAGTGATTTCCAATGGATATTTCCTAACAGCAGAATCACTGTATTCTAAATTGTCAAATTCCTGGTCAGATATAATTTGCCAGTTTCAAAATTAGCCCCAACTTTACTCCAAGAAAAGGAATCTAAAATTACATTAGCACCTGCCATGTGCCAGCCTCTGTGACAGGCACTTTAATTATCACAGTGATTCCAGTGTAGATTCTTAGATATCCACTTCGAAAATGAAGGGCCAGGGACTAAGGACAATCACACAGATTTAGCACCAATTTTGAATTGGGTCTGACTCAGACCAATCAAACTGTTGGGACGGATGCAAGATCTGGAGAAGAGGATAAGTAAATAAGGATTTGAAAGTAATAGAAAACATGCTTAAGAAGACCAGGGTTCAAAGGAAAGAGAATAGAATATATAAGGCATGGAGGCTGGTGATTTCCCCCTCCTCTTACTAACAGGGGAAGTTCTAAACTGAAAGGAGAGGGAGATAGAGATAGCAGCGTGAGGCGGGGGGAGGATGCTATGTTTGGAAGCAGAAGAAGGACACATTTAAGGAGCAGGGTCTTAGTGGAAAGGAGATAGAGAGCGTAGACAAGGATATGGCCTTAGTAGGCAAAATTCATCTTCCCTACAGGTGAAAATGGAGCAAAAGAAAGTGAGAGTTTCTAGTGGTAAAGGGAAGATACGGGGACCTTACATATCATCCAGACTTTATCTCAGACTGGAGGAAAATTTACATATTCACTCAGTGAATGTTTATTGAGCATCAATTTCATGCCCTTTTCCTGCCCTAATAGAAAGTTTCTTTCTAGACAGGGGAAATAATCAGTGGATAAGCAAAATTAAAGGATTACTGAGTCAGTCATATAGAGAATGGATATAAGAGTAGATACTGGGAGGTAAACCTCTCAAACTTTACAGCAGAGTTGAATCAACTGAGAATCTTATTAAGTAAAGATTCAAATCAGTGGGTCCAAGGAGGGGCCTGAGATTATATATTTTAACCAGCTCCCAGGTGATGTTGGGATTCCTAGGTGGCTCACTGGTAAAGAATCTGCCTACCAATGCAGGAGACATGGGTTTATTCCCTAGGTCAGAAAGAAGATCCCCTAGAATAGGGCATGGCAACCCACTCCAGTATTCTTGCCTGGAGAATCCCATGGACAGAGGAGCCTAGTGGGGTACACTCAATAGGGTCTCAAAGGAATCAGACATGACTTAGTGACTAAACAACAGGTAATGCTGATGCTGCTGAACCATGGACCATGCTTTGATTAGCAAGAGGTTAGATGGCAAATGTCCAGACACTCCCACCGCCCCCAAAAAACTTCAGAATAACTGGAGCTGTTGTTACGAGCAAGTCAAATGTGAGTCCTTCTCTTCGTGCAGTAGCACTGCAAACTTACAAGCCTCTTTGATGATGTAAGAGAGATTTGTTCCTTTTAACTTCTAAACTTTTTCAATTTCAGCCAGTTACTTTATGAAAGATCCATTAAACCAGTCCTAATGAGCTACTGACATTTCCTTCTTTCTGCTCATGCTCAATGCTTATTATGCTGTATAATGAATTCTTGTGGCTCTGGTTTGGGAATGTGATTGCATATAACCCTGGGCTAGTTTCTTAATTCCAGTTCTGTTCCCTGCTTCATAATTTCTTTGGACTTTTAACCTCTTCTCTGCCTGAATGTTCAGCACCATCCTGGCCTGCTAAATTCTCTGATCTGTTAGCACTTCACATCCCTTATGTTCCTCTGTGCTGAGTAGCAAAGCTTCCCAATTTTCACATCCCATCTTCTTGCCAGCCATACCCTAACAAGTCTTGGAGGACTGTGCATAGTCACAGGAGGCTATTGAAGATAGTCTCTAATTTCAAGAATGCATATTTTTCCAACATAGTCATCTCCCTTTGGAGGACTGTTTTGGTTGGTGACAGCAACCTGAATTCCTCTGAAGGAGGGAGGCATGTATTGATAGACAGTGTTTAGAGGGGCTGTGCTCACAAGAAGTTTGACAGACTCCATCTTGAGGGATGCTCTCTTTCAGCCTCTACTGACAGGCTCTCGATGCTCCCTTATAGCTGCAGGAGCATGGGTGCCTTTACTTGTTTGATTCCTTGCACAGCACACTTTTCAGCTACGAAATAGTTAGGCAGGTTTAGTCACTAAGTTGTATCTGACTTGCGACTCTGTGGACTATAGACCACCAGGCTCCTCTGTTACTTTATGAGATTTCCCAGGCAAGAATACTGGAATGGGTTGCCATTTCCTTCTCCAAAGGATCTTCCCAACCCAGGGCTGAACTCAGGTCTCCTGCATTGCAGGCAGACTCTACCAACTGAACCACCAGGGAAGCCGCATGAAATAATTAAGAAGATAACAAATCAAGTAAATACAGCATTTCATTAAGAAAAAAAAAAATCTTGGGTGCCTGTTAAACATTTGTGATGTCCTCATACTTACTAGCATTTATCCTTTGCTTAAAAGGCTGTTTCTATCTCTAAGTAAGTCATGCTATGACCAGATCTTTAGACCCTGTCACTGTCATTCTGTAATTCAGTGCTTACTTTAACAGCCAAATAGGCAAGAGCAGTGCCATTAGTGGTTTTAAATTGAAAATTCCAGTGAAATATAAAATTTGTTTTCATATGAACAGAAATCAACTTAGAAAAATCTTTTCAAGGAGAAAACTTGGGGAAAATCCTTGAGGAAAGAGACAATGTCTTAAGACCTCTTATTGCTTCTTAGTCTTCCTTGCTATCTACACAGAAAATGCCCTTAATAATATGTCAAATTGAAGCTAAGAAAATGAGCATGTATGTAAAACTCAAGTCTTTCTATAATGGACAGTGTTGGTCTTCTGTGCACAAACTGGGGTGGTAAAAATTCCAGGTTTAAATACTATTTTTATGCTCTTTTGTCATCCATTTAATTGATAAGAGTCTTGGGGTATACAGGATAATCTTTGGTGTTTCTGACACAAACTCTCCCTCTCCCACCACCGCCCCCCTCCCAAGTCTGAATCAGTCTTCAGTTTTTGTGGATTCCATTTGGATCTGCCTCAGATGGTTTGAATTAACCTTTCTTCAGATTCTCTCTGGTGTTAATGACTCTGGATTATGACCATTGAAAGCAACCAAAGTACATTGATCCATGTCTGGCAATTGTTAAAGCAAAGCTACTTCATTTAACAGATTATGGCCAAAAGATACTTCTTTGCATTGTGTAGCAACTTGGGAAATGATGTTTCTTTTCAGGAAGATCATATGTTTTATTTACAAGGTGAATATTAGCACTTAGTTTCCTTTAAAAATATTTTCCCTTTGCACTGTAGAATCTTCTCAAGGTAAGAGTTCATGGTTATGTAGAGAGAATAAGGTGCAACACATAGGCATTTAGGATTCTTCTCACAAACTGCCTAAGAGCAACTGGCTAAGACAATTTTGACCAGAGCTGCAGGTGAATTTGTGATATTCTAGAATCTTAAAATGCACAACTTCACTGCTGATACTTTAAATAATTGAGGACAGAAATTCCTAAAATGACTGACTTTCCAAGAATTTCACTGATACTCGAGGAAATATGAGATCTAACAATGAAAAAATTTAAACAAACACTCATAGTCCTGATTAATTCATTTACTCTGGTCCACTGCTGTACTTTTCCACTATGAAATGGTAAATAGTCCAGTAAATCAAAGGGATATGATCATTAATATATATAGTATATAGCTTATTATGTGCTTGCATTTTTCTTTCTACTCTGTTTGCTCACAAAAAGACCCAGGATATAGACTTTGGATCATAAAATTGTTACATAATGTGACCAGCTAAGAAGCTGCACTTAGATCTTTTAAAAAATCAATACCTCTTTTCAAATGACACAAAGCATTTTCCAATACATGGCATCCCAAAACTCACAACACTGTTTGGGGTGAGAATATCAGGTCTTATCGTATTTATTAATTACAGATGAGAAAACTGAAGTTGGAAGAATGCAATGAACTTCCCAAGTCAGTTTACTAAAAAATGGTGAAGGTGGGATCTTATCCTTGTTCTGTCCCCCAAAACCTTTACTTTCTACTGCTCTGTAGCCAAAACAGAAAAATTAGTGGATTGTCCTAAACCTATACTCTTTTAGTAATGCACTGACTTGACTGCTAAAATAAAAAGCCCATTCCAAGTTAGTTGTGACCTCCACTCTGTGGATTGCCCTGCCCTGCCAAAAGACTCCTGCCCTTTAGAATCCTGGATGAGCTTGGCATGGAGCTCAGTAAATATTAGTTATTTACTGAATACTATTTACTATTTACTGAGTATGTATTTAAATACTAGTTATTTATAAAAAGTTATTACTGAAATGGTTTTAAACTTTTCAGTGTGAAAGGGAGATAAGTCTAAATATATCACAGAATATGTAATTTATTTAAAAAGCCTGTGATGGAGGGATAGATGAATAAAAATTCATTGTTTAATTCTAAGTTTCACAGAATTTTAGTCAAGGGGTAGACAACTCAGCAAGAACCTAAGATCACAAAGAAAATGATTAAAGTTTCAGAAAATCACATCTATGTGATGTTTCATGGTGTTTCAACTTAACCAGACATTTCACTTGAGCATCCAAGGTCTACACTGACTCCTCCACATCCCTCATTATCCTTGGCACACACTCTTCAATTTTTTATTTATATATTTTTAATCACATGTTGATTTCCCAGAATTTTTTCCTCATTCTCTGATTGATGGTTTTCTGTAATACATTTTTGGAAGTTTATTTAAAGTATGGAATATTCTTTTACATCTCTCTCAGAAAGATACCTATAAAGTTCTCTTTTGTTCCCTGAATCATTTCTAGTTCTCCAGGAGTTACTTTTTAAAGTATTTTTCTTACTAATGGCACTGTTTTTTCTCAAACGTCTTTATTTGAAAGGTTTTTGTTTGTTTTAAATGAATGAAGAACTAGACTGAGGATCTTAGGCAGTTAATTGTAAGTTTCCTCTGCAGTTGTCCAGATCTGTATTCCCACTCACTGTGAAGGCTGTCTGCAAGTTTTGGCCAAGTGAACAGAGTCTGTCAAGCGACAGACTCCCAGGAAGAGCATGGAGGTGGAAGCAGTGAGTGAGCTGGTTAGGGTACCCACAGTTCCACAGTGGTGTTTCAGTTTCGCATGGATTTATGCATACCAGAACTGTTTGTAAGACTATTCACCTGCTTTCATTAAAGACTAGTTTTTATTTTTACTGTTGGGGAGCAAAAGCATCTTCTGTCAGCTGAATATGTACTAGCAAAGGAGAAGAAGAGAAAGGATCTCAATTGTTTAAATACATTTCTTAATGAATTGCATGATATTGGTTTCACAGCCCCCTTGGACTCTGTATTTTCAGCTTGGAGTTTCAGATTTCCTTGGGATAGACATGAATTTCTAGCAGCAGTTTCCCTGGTGTTTTTTCTCTTTCTATCTCAGCCTACCTGCTTTCTGACTTCTAGAATATCTTCAAAATCTTGTTAGTTACATTATTTTTCAACATTTTTACCATTTTAAAGGAGAAACGGGATGTGATAATTCTTCCCTCTCTGATCATATTTAATTTTTCTTACTCTGAGTTTTCACAACATCAGTATGTGTTTACATTGCACTTTTTTTGCACTAGTTACATTGTCCTGCATTTACTATTTACTAGCTAATAGAAATATTGTTTCCCTTTGGGGGGGCTTTTTTCTATAAAATAAAGGTGCTGTTTGATTTTCAGGGTTCAGATGGAATGTATAATTATATCAAAAGCTATAAAGTGGAAAATAAATATAAGCTATTTTTGTTATGGATCCAGAGTAACAAATAAATCCAGACGTCCCTACCCAATAGAAATTGCAAGGTGATACCCAGTAGATACTAGAACTAAAATGCTATATGCAATTCAAAAGAACCAAAAATTATGTGTTAGTAGCAATATTAATATAAGCAATTTTTCATGAATATATTTTTTTACCTAATGGAAAGATAAAAGCAGATCAAGAATGTAGTGGGTATAATACAGTTAAAATAAATGTAAATTTAGATTTAGCATAGAATATACAACTTAATATTATATGATCATTTTGGTTGGTAAAGTTAAGAGTGTGAATATTTAGGTAATAATGAATATAATATAGTACAGTTAATTAGCTATCACAAAGATATTATTTCATATGGGTTCAGTTCATTGAAGATTTTCTTCTCTCTCAGAGAGGTTGGGACTTGAAGCACCTAAGAAAAGGAAAAAATTTTTAATAACAATAACAGTACAGTGGCCTAATTATAAAAATTGAAAAAAATGTTAAGACAAAATTAAATATAGAAAGAGAGAGTCACAGTGATCTTTGACATCAGCATACTAGGAACCATTTGTGGAAAATTGATAAAAAGGGGTATTTTTTTCCTAAATTATTAATACTTAAGCCCAGCATCTTATCAATAAACATTATTAGAAACAAACTGAGAACACATCACACAGACAAAACATATAATAATGTGAAAGTATGCAGAATGATGCATATAGGATGTGCTATCTGACTGCTATTAGCTCTTATTTTCTGCATGCAATTATTATTTAAAAGTTGAATGTCTGTAGAGGATAAGTCACCAGCCATAGTTAAACGTTAATGGAGCCAGTGACATAATTTAAATTCAAGGTCTCATTCAAAGGAATGTGAATAAAATGCATTTGTTTGGGTTTTTATGGCCACTATTAAAAGTAAAGGAAATGAAACCATAAACAACTATGTTCAAATATTGGCATAGCTGAATCGGCTTTGTGGCAGTACAAAACCATAGTTATTGAAGGGGACGCTCTGTTTACCTTACCCAGCCCATCTAGACTGTAGTTGAGGTTAAAAAATGTACTTGGCAACTTCGGCAAAATGCAGAGTGCTATTTCAAAGTGAGTTTATTTTGATGTGGTTCAATTTTCTGTTGTTTTAGAAGCCTGATATAATTTACACATTTTATTTTTTTTTCCTAAGCCATACCTAAGGCCTTAGCTCATAATTAATGTGATACAGATTACTTTTGCTGTCAATATCAATTATTTCTTTCTTCCTCAATAATCATAGAACCCCAACATTTTAGATCACACGGCCATTCAGAATAGGACCCAGAATTCCAGTCTTGTGTATATGTCTAAATATATGACTAATTTCTGGCCAGTGAGATATGAACAAAAGTTGTTTGGGAAATAATTGCTTCAAAGGAAACAGCACTCTTCGTCACTCCTTCTTCCTTTCTGCTGGTGGGAATTCAGACCCAATGGCTAGACTTTCAGCAGCCATTTTGAAAATGAAATCATCTTGTCATGAATTTTCATTTCAGTTAAGCCACTGTTATTTGGAGTTTTCTCATTACCTACAGCCTACCATAGTCATCATTTGTATAACAACTTTGCAGTCATATTTACTTTCAAAGGCCCTGAAATGTCATTTTAGCAAGTATTGTTGTCTATATAAATAATGTTTATATTAAAATTGTTACCTAAAATATAACAGTTCAATCAGTTACTAAGTCCCATCAGTTCTTCCTAAACATTTTCAAATCTGTCCATTTTTCTATGCCCAAAGACTATTAGGTAATCTCCCATCATCTCTGATCTTGACAACTGTGACATCTTCCTGCATCAACACTTGCTCCATACAAGTCATTATACACCTAGTAAGTGGATGTATCTTATAACAATCAATATAATCATGATATGCCTGTATTTAAAACCATAGTATTCTTAAGAATAGAGTCAGGAGTCTATAAA
Organism: Neotragus pygmaeus; assembly: GCA_006410875.1. Lineage (NCBI taxonomy): Eukaryota > Metazoa > Chordata > Mammalia > Artiodactyla > Bovidae > Neotragus > Neotragus pygmaeus. The sequence continues at coordinate 555,816 of SJYV01031849.1, read as the reverse complement.
GGCCATCCATGATCTGTCCTCTTCCTGATTCTCTAGCTGGTCCTGAATTTGTTGCCATGGGGTTATTGCACACTTTTTTTTTTTTTCTCTTGCCTGAAGCACTCATACGCTTCACTTCCCATTCCTCTCTTGTTTCCTCTGCCCCTCTGCTTACTCAAGTCCTGTTCATTAGTTAGGTCTCAGATGTTATGATTTAGACTTAAGCCATTCCCCAGCTTCTGGACTAATTCAGGCCTGAGTATTGCATACTCCCATAACACTCTACATTTCTCCCGCTTATATTTATCCACTTAATGCATATCTGACCCACAAGACTAGAACCTCCATGAGTGTCTCTCCCATGCCAGAATCGAATCCACTTAAAGAACCAGGACAGAGTATGTGCTCAAAAAACAGTGTTAACTGACAGACTGATCCTTTATTTTCCTCCTTTTCCCTAAAAAGCTTAGCTAACTAACATGTGAACCAGAGTTTCACTTACCAAAACTCCATCCATTCTGAGTCATCCAAACCATGTATGTGCGCTCTCCTTTTAATTATTTTTTCTCCTCTTACCCCTTTTTTAGAAGACTATTTTTTAAGAGCAGTTTTAGGTTTACAACAAAATTGAAAGGGAGGTACAGAGCTTTCCTATATAGGTTCCCTCCCTGCCCCACAAACACACAGTTCCCCCATTTTCAGCTTACTAAAAAGTAGTATGCTTTTTAGTAAGGGGTGAATATTGACACACATAATCACCCAAGGTCCATAGTTTTCATCCTTAAGGTTCACTGTTGGTGTTGTGCATTCAATGAGTTTGATAAATATATAATATATATGTATCATTATAGTATCACACAGATCATTGTCACAGCCCTAAAAAACCCTGTTCTCCATCTATTCATCTCCCTTTCCTACTAATAATTACTTTTCTTGAGATCATATACTAGACTTTAATTACAGTTACATGTTTACAGAATTCTAAATTACTATGTGTGAACACATTATAGAAAATATGAAGCCTTAAAAAGTTTTTTTTTTTAATAATAACACCCTCTATTTAAAAAGCTATTTATTATAATTGCCTTCATCCCAACAGAGCAGAAATTTCTGGAGGCTATGGCTATTATTGCTTTTTGCAAGCAGAATGTCTGGCACATAAAAGGCATTTAACAAATGCTAGGTTATAATGTAGGGAAATAAATACAGACTTTGAAGTTAGATACCCTTGGGTTCAAATTCTGGATCTGGCCCTTATCAGCTATGAGAAACTGAGAACTCATCAAGCCTCAGTTGTATACAACAGGAATGATAATAACAACCTCATTAGGATATTGTAGGAATTAATGAAGATAGTTTACATAGCAGAAGCTCTGTAATTGCTCATATTTGATTATTATGACTTTCCAAGTTTATATTTCTCCACCCCTTTCTTAACAGACACAGCAGATTCTCAGTAGTTTATGTTGTTGATGCTGTGATATAAATTGGCTAAAGACAAAACCTAACACTAAATAAAAGATAAGATTTACAAAACAGCAAGATTTACTGTGTGCCTCTCCTCTGTTCTGCCCACCCCACCAACACACAAAAAGATGCTGTCAGGTGAAAAGCAGCAGGACGAAAAGTGGAATTATTTTAAGCCACCCAAGGTCACCAGAAAAGCCTGTAAATTCTATACTTTCTAAATTATACCACCTGAGGCACTCTGCTCTTAAGGAGAGAAGCTGGCTTGGGGAGATGTTAAGAGTTCCAGCTGTCTCCATTGAGGCTTATCTGCAATGCAGATTTTTCGGAGCCTTTCCTAGCTATTTCAGCCTCCAGACCTACCAGCTGCTCTCACTCCTCCCAGATGGCTTAATAGGATTTATCTGCTCTACAACCTGCTTCTGGGGTCATTCACCACCAGAACGAGTTCTGGATAGATTTTTTTCCCTCCAAATCTGCAACAAAATCCCATGCCAGTCTCCAGAGTTGCCAGGGTCCTTTACTGCCTGATTCAAAGGAAGGTGACTTATTGAGTAATTATTTTCCACTCTACCTCTGGCCTCATAGATGTGATCTTTTACTGGAGCTGTCTGTCAGCCCCTGTTGCAGAATCAAAAGTGACACATCTCCTTGTGAGGCCGGTGAAACCAAGACAACATGGGTGAGCTTGGAGCCTAGAATTTGCAGGCTTCCATAGGTGTTAGCTACGAGGGATTTTCTCATGGCTCAGTCGGTACAGAATCTGCCTGAGGATTCAATGCAGGAGACCTGGGTTTGATTCCTGGGTTGAGAAGATCCCCTGGAGAAGGAAATGGCAACCCACTCCATTATTCTTGCCTGTGAAATCCCATGGACAGAGGGATTGCCTGGTAGGCTATAGTCCATGAAGTCCCAAGAGTCAGACATGACTTAGCAACTAAACCACCATCCCCTAGGTGTTAGTAGGCTTCCCAGGTGTCACTAGTGGTAAAGAACCCACCTACTACTAATGCAGAAAAACACATAAGATTCGTGGGTTTGACCCCTATGGAGAAAAGAAATGGCAACCCACTTCAGCATTCTTGCCTGGAGAATTCCATGGACAGAGGAGCCTGGTGGGATACAGTCCCTGGGGTCACAAAGAATTGGAGAATACTGAGCAAGCAGGTGTTAGTTCTGCTGGAGCTGACCTGATTGCAAATGCTGCACTGTGGCTACTCTCAGGTCTCCATCAGTTAAGCCAGGATTGTGATTATGTAGCCCTTCCTGGAAGTTCAGGTTGTGCTTAATTTGCGTGCACAGATTCATGCTCAGTTTTTTTATGACTAGCAAGCATATTGTTAAGAGACTGTTCATGTCAGTTCAGGTTTACACATCTGGGGGAATAGATTTCTCAACAGTAAGTTTCAATCATACCTGCCTCAGAGTTGTTACGAGGCATAAAGGTCACATTGATTGTGAAGTACCTTGCAAGATTGTGACATAGTTCAGTCGCTCAGTCATGTCTGACACTTTGCGACCCCATGGGTTGCAACATGCCAGGCCTCCCTGTCCATCATCAACTGGAGTTTACCCAAGCTCATGTCCATTGAGTCGGTGATGCATCCAACCATCTCATCCTCTGTCGTCTGCTTCTCCTACTGCCTTCAGTCTTTCCCAGCATCAGGGTCTTTTCAAATCAGTCAGCTCTTTGCATGAGGTGGCCAAAGGATTGGAGTTTCAGCTTCAACATCAGTCTTCCCAATGAACACTCAGGACTGAGCTCCTTTAGGATGGACTGGTTGGATCTCCTTGCAGTCCAAGGGACTCTCAGGAGTCTTCTCCAACAACATAGTTCAAAAGAATCAATTCTTCAGTGCTCGGTTTTCTTTATAGTCCAACTCTCAGGTCCATACATGACTGCTGGAAAAACCATAGCCTTGACTAGGCGGACCTTTGTTGGCAAAGTAATGTCTCTGCTTTTTAATATGCTGTCTAGGTTGATCATAACTTTCCTTCTAGGGAGTAAGCGTCTTTTAATTTTATGGCTGCAGTCACCATTTGCAGTGATTTTGGAGCCCGAAAAAGTAGAGTCTGCCACTGTTTCCACTGTTTCTCCATGTATTTGCCATGAAGTGATGGGACCGGATGTCAAATTTTAATTTTTAAAGACTTAGGCTTTGTATCTATAAATTAAAATTAGGTTAGAAAACAGACCTCCTACTTAATGATATTTCTACTGCATGTTCTTAGTTATGGTCAATAAATGGGAGCTGGTATTCCAGTTGTTTTTACTTATATTTATAGTTAGTGAGAGACACTAGTTATAGTTCATCAATTAATCTGTTCCAATTCTCCCTTGTTTTCTTTCTTTTATTTTTTGTCAAAACAATGTAGGAGTTCATTTTTGGAACATTTTCCTAAAGAGCTGTTCTTTGTTCTTTTTGGGTTTGACTCTGACTATGTTTCATGTCAGGAAAATAAATTTTTGAATCTAGAGGAGAAATGCTATTTATTTTCATGAGATATTTAATATTCCTTCACATGTAAAATATTGTTTTTTAAAAATGTGAATAAATATTTATTATTTACAAGGAGAATTTTATGGATTATATCCAAAATATGATGACCTTGTAAATTAATATGCTGTAGAGATCTGCTCCTGGGAGTTTAATTTTTTTATGTCTTTTCACCCATTTGTTGCTAATGACTTACCAAGTATGTAAATGAGAGAAATACTGATGTATTCTGGGTTTCATCAAAAATGGTTCTTAAGTTTCCTGCGAATCAGTTCTGGAAGGTTGAGTCTCCTTTGACAGGAAATGTATTTTTCTGTCAGGACCTAGAAATAAGAAAAGATAAGGGATATTCAACATCTTAGTCCCCTTTGAAAGAATACTAATTAGAACATAGGCAAAACACTCTCCGACATAAATCATAGTAGGATCCTCAATGATCCACCTCCCAGAATACTGGAAATAAAAGCAAAAATAAACAAATGGGATCTAATTAAAATTAAAAGCTTCTGCACAACAAAGGAAACTATAAGTAAGGTGAAAAGACAGCCTTCTGAATGGGAGAAAACAATAGCAAATGAAGCAACTGACAAACAACTAATCTCAAAAATATACAAGCAACTTATACAGCTCAACTCCAGAAAAATAAACGACCCGATCAAAAAATGGGCCAAAGAACTCAATAGACATTTCTCCAAAGAAGACATACGGATGGCTAACAAACACATGAAAAGATGCTCAACATCACTCATCATCAGAGAAATGCAAATCAAAACCACAATGAGGTACCATTTCACACCAGTCAGAATGGCTGCGATCCAAAAGTCTGCAAGCAATAAATGCTGGAGGGGGTGTGGAGAAAGGGGAACCCTCTTACACTGTTGGTGGGAATGTAAACTAGTACAGCCACTGTGGAAAACAGTGTGGAGATTCCTTAAAAAATTGCAAATAGAACTGCCTTATGACCCAGCAATCCCACTGCTGGGCATACACACCAAGGAAACCAGAATTGAAAGAGACACATGTACCCCAATGTTCATCGCAGCACTGTTTATAATAGCCAGGACATGGAAACAACCTAGATGTCCATCAACAGATGAATGGATAAGCAAGCTGTGGCATATATACACAATGGAGTATTACTCTGCCATTAAAAAGAATAAATTTGAATCAGTTCTAATGAGATGGATGAAACTGGAGCCTATTATACAGAGTGAAGTAAGCCAGAAAGAAAAACACCAATACAGCATACTGACACATATATATGGAATTTAGAAAGATAGTAATGATGACCCTGTATGTGAGACAACAAAAGGACACAGACATAGACAATGGACTTTTGGCCTCAGAGGGAGTAGGAGAGGGCGGGATGATCTGGGAGAATGGCATTGAAGCATATATACTATTATGTAAGAAACGAATCACCAGTCTATGTTTGATACAGGATGCAGGATGCTTGGGGCTGGTGTACGGGGATGATCCAGAGAGACGTTGTGGGGTGGGAGGTGGGAGGGGGATTCGGGATTGGGAGCTTGTGTACACCTGTGGTGGATTCATGTCGATGTATGGCAAACCCAATAGAGTATTGTAAAGTCAAATTAAAAAATAAATAAATAAATAAATAAATAATAAAATAAAATAAAATAAAATAAATAAAAATAAACAATGGATTTTCAATGTAAATGAAGCAACCTTCTATTGGAGGAAGATTCCATGTAGGACTTTCATAGGTAGAGAGGAAAAAAATAAATAAATAAATAAATAAAATAAAATAACCAAAAAAAAAAAAGAAAGAATACTAATTATATTTTTTAAAATAAATTTTCATTTTCAAAGACACTTTGTATTTATAAACTAAAATTAAATTGTAAAACAGACTCTCTGTTTAATGGCATTTCAGGAAAGGGGTTGTTTACTTATGTGATGTGCATAAACTCTTCCAGGCTTTAAGGTTCAGCTTTATAAATTCCTCTATTCACAGACATTTTGTGTGAAAAAGTCTCCAAACTAATTTACACAACATTTTGCTCAAGCATATAATGTTATTGTTGTTCTAAACTACCAGTTGATCTTTTAAATTTAATCTAATCTGAAAGAAAATTGCCTGATATATCTAAAGCTTCAGTTTTCAGCTCAAATGAGGCTCAACTATATATTTGCTTTTAATATTCTCCCCCAAAATGAAACAAATCAACTCTCAGTTAAAAAAAAAAAAGCTGGCAGATTGCCTTTACAATTGAGGCTAAAAATGTCGTTGTCTTTTAAAACAAATATAAAACTACTAAAAATGTTTAACTTCAAATTCATTTCAGTAGAATTAGTAAATACGCCAAGAGGCAGTAGGCTACCCCATTCAGTGACGAACTAAATGCTGATGAAAACACTGCATTTTATTTCACATGCTCCTCTTCAACTGGCTCAAAGTCACCTTGGCCTCTCTTAGCTGTCAGAAGATTAGCTTGGCCTCCCTGAGCTGTCAGAAGATTGAACCTTTCCTAAGCTCACTGGATCAGAACCCCAGCACTTTGAAGAGCTTCTGCAAATAAGAAGATTAATACAGAAATAAGTCCTAGACTTATTTTACTACTATCGATAGTTAATATTTACTTCAATGAAAGTACGTATTTACAGTGGCAATCTCTTTTAATGAGCTTGAAGAACAGGAACCAGTTCTCCTGACAATTGAAAGAGACCAAAAAGACTCAGGTTATTTTAAGAACCAGGTAGACTCTGAGCATGCCCAAACGGGACTCTTTCTTACCAAACTCAGATTCAGCTGCTCACCACTCACAGACCAATTGCAGAAGCAATTGTCAGTAGAAAGTCAAAGCGTTTTAAAAAGAAAAGCTGGCATTCTGGAAGAAGGTGGACTTGTGTCGAGACCAACTCTGAAGATTTTGCTCAACCACTGACAGACTTTTTTTTTGAACTTTCTATTTTGTACTAGGGTATATCCGATTAACAAACAATGTTGTGTAGTTTCAGGTGAACAGGGAAGGACCTCAGCGACACATATACATGTATCCATTCTCCCCCAAACTCCCCTCCCACCCTCAGCTATAACCGTTTTTAAAGGAAAAAATCAGGAAGGGGAAGAATCTCAGTGAACCATGGAGGCAGGAGGTTGAGTTTTGCATCATTCTCCATTGTGTGCAAATGAGCTGACTCTCTCTTGAAATGCTATCTCACCCAAGTGATAAGCCTGCAGGAATCTTAAGAGGGCTGCTGGGGCTAGAGAGATCATTCTTTAACTACTTAATTCTTCATTCTTAACTTCTTTTATCTCGAAAAACAGTCAACAGGTTAGGCAAGGCATGGTGTACATTTAGGAAAGCATAAGTCAGGATTTAGTTTCAGTTGCCTAGTGGTCTCATTTCCTATAATTACATTTTTAAGATCAGAGAAGGGAAGAAATGGGTAAACAAGAAAAGGATTGAAAGACTGCTTTCATCTCTACCCCATTAGGATTTTCATTAAAGTGAAGAGCTACTTGTGGAGCTTGGTGCCAGATCTCTGAAGTAAATATTGTTGATGTTCAGTTCCTAAGTCATCTCCAACTTTTTGCAACCCCATGGACTGCAGCACACCAGGTTTCCCAGTCCTTGACTACCTCCTGGAGTTTGCTCAGATTCATGTTCATCGAGCCAGTGATGCCATCCAACCATCTCATCCTCTGTTGTCCCCTTCCCCTCCTGCCCTAAATCTTTCCCAGCATCAGGGTCTTTTCCAATGAGTTGGCTCTTCGCATTAGGTGGCCAAAGTATTTTGGAGCTTCTGCTTCAGTGTCAGTCCTTCCAATGAATATCAGGATTGATTTCCTTTAGTATTGCCTTGTTTGATCTCTTTGCTCTCCAAGGGGTCTAAACAGTCTTCTCCAGCACCACAGTTGGAAAGCATCAATTCTTCACCTCTCAGCTTGCTTTACATTCGAACTCTCGTACCCATACATGACTACTGGAAAAACCATAGCTTTGACTATAAATACCTTTGTCAGCAAAGGTCTCTGCTTTGTAATAAACTGTAATAAACTGTCTAGGTTTGTCATAGCTTTTCTCCCAAGGAGTAAGCGTCTTTTAGTTTTCTGGCTGCAGTTACTGTCCACAGTGATTTTGGAGCCTAATAAAATAAAATCTGCCACTGTTTCCACTTTTTCCCCATCTATTTGCCGTGAAGCGATGGAACTAGTTTTTGAATGTTGAGTTTTAAGCTACGCTTTGCACTCTCATATTTCACCCTTATGAAGAGACCCTTTATTTCCCCTTCACTTTCTACCATTAGGGTGGTTCAGTTCAGTTCAGTTGCTCAGTCGTGTCCGACTCTTTGTGACCCCATGGACTGCAGCATGCCTGGCCTCCCTGTCCATCACCAACTCCCGGAGTTTACTCAAACTCATGGCCATTGAGTCGGTGATGCCATCCAACCATCTCATCCTCTGTCATCCCCTTCTCCTCTTGCGCTCAATCTTTCCCAGCATCAGGGTCTCTTCAAATGAGTCAGCTTTTCACATCAGGTGGCCAGAATATTGGAGTTTCAGCTTCAACATCAGTTCTTCCAATGAACATCCAGGACTGATCTCCTTTAGGACGGACTGGTTGGATCTCCTTGCAGTCCAAGGGACTCTCAGGGTCTTCTCCAACACCACAGTTCAAAGGCATCAATTCTTTGGTGCTCAGCTTTCTTTGTAGTTCAACTCTTATATCCATACCTGACTACTGGAAAAACCATAGCCTTGACTAGACAGACCTTTGTTGGCAAAATAATGTCTCAGCTTTTTAATATGCTATTTAGATTGGTCATAACTTTTCTTCCAAGGAGGAAGCGCCTTTTATTTCATAGTTGCAGTCACCATCTGCAGAAATTTTGAAGCCCAAAAAGATAAAATCTGCCAGAGTTTCCACTGTTTCTCCATCTATTTGCCATGAAATGATGGGACCGGATGCCGTGATCTTTGTTTTCTGAATGTTGAGCTTTAAGCCAACCTTTTCACTCTCCTCTTTCACTTTCACTAAGAGGCTCTTTAGTTCTTCTTCACTTTCTGCTGTAAAGGTGGTTGTCATCTACATATCTGAGGTTATTGACATTTCTCCTGGCAGTCTTGATTCCAGCTTGTGCTTCTTCCAGCCCAGCGTTTCTCATGATGTACGCTGTATATAAGTTAAATAAGCAGGGTGACAATATACAGCCTTGACGCACTCTTTTTCCTATTTGGAACCAGTCTGTTGTTCCATGTCCAGTTCTAACTGTTGCTTCCTGACCTGCATACAGATTTCTCAAGAGNTTCCAGCTTGTGCTTCTTCCAGCCCAGCGTTTCTCATGATATACTCTGCATAGAAGTTAAATAAGCAGGGTGACAATATACAGCCTTGACGCACTCCTTTTCCTATTTGGAACCAGTCTGTTGTTCCATGTCCAGTTCTAACTGTTGCTTCCTGACCTGCATACAGATTTCTCAAGAGGCAGGTCAGGTGGTCTGGTATTCCCGTCTCTTTCAGAATTTTCCACAGTTTATTGTGATCCACACAGTCAAAGGCTTTGGCATAGTCAATAAAGCAGAAATAGATGTTTTTCTGGAACTCTCTTGTTTTTTCCATGACCCAGCAGATGTTGGCAATTTGATCTCTGGTTCCTCTGCCTTTTCTAAAACAAGCTTGAACATCTGGAAGTTCATGGTTCATTCATGCTGAAGCCTGGAGAATTTTGAGCATTACTTTACTACCGTGAGTTGAGTACAATTGTGCAGTAGTCTGACCATTCTTTGGCATTGTGTTTCTTTGAGATTGGCATGAAAACTGACCTTTTCCAGTCCTGTGGCCACTGCTGAGTTTCCTAAATTTGCTAACATATTGAGTGCAGCACTTTCACAGTATCATCTTTTAGGATTTGAAATAGCTCAACTGGGATTCCATCACCTCCACTTGCTTTGTTTATAGTGATGCTTCCTAAGGCCCACTTGACTTTACATTCCAGATGTCTGGCTCTAGGAGAGTGATCACACCATCGTGATTAACTTGGGCGTGAAGATCTTTTTTGTACAGTTCTTCTGTGTATTCTTGCCACCTCTTCTTAATATCTTCTGCTTCTGTCAGGTCCGTAACATTTCTGTCCTTTATCGAGCCCAACTTTGCATGAAATGTTCCCTTGTTATCTCTAATTTTCTTGAAGAGATCTCTAGTCTTTCCCCTTCTGTTGTTTTCCTCTATTTCTTTGCATTGATCATAGTTCTGCTTCTCCTTGTAAATCACTAAATTGCCATTCCAGTCTGGAATCTCACATTCTTAAGACTCTATTGATACAACACAAATCCAGTAAGTATTTTGATAAATATGGCTTCTGAACTTATGAGTCACAGGGAAAAGTCAAAAGAGAAGAGGAAAACATGCATCCATGATTCTCTTAGGATCTTGATCCTTGGGCTAAATTCTCTAGGGCTGGTGGTATGGGAGCAAAAGGTTTAGGAAGTGAGAACCGAAGAGGTGTTCCTCAGTTTGGGGAGGAAGCAAGAAAGAAGGAATTAAGTTCCCAAGAATCAGTCCGGTACAGGAGAAGGAATGGAGTTATTTCAGCAGAGCTTCTGGGGTGAAAGCTCAAATTAAAATCAAGTTCATTTAAAAAATAATTATACTTGCTGAACACCTATGTGGCTTGACATCTGAACAGGCTGGAAATTAACCACCACTGTCCCCAGTATAGCTTCAAAAGGAAGAAAGAGGAACAGAAACAGTCTAGAATGTCTTGTTGCCTAGGGAAATTGTACAATGATGATAATAGTCTCTGTATTGATATTACCCAAACTTCTCGAGAGTTTTAGGTTTAGTCTAAAAATTTTAAATAACCATTGCCTTCAAGTAGCTTTTTAAAATTTCCATAATACTGGATCTTGTTGTTTTTGCCCTGTGTTATATTACATAACACTATTAATAGCTCAAACACATTTAAACTCACTATAAGATTCTGAGAACTTACAGAATGTCCATTCTGAATGAGACTGCCCGACACTAAATAGGTGACATGCAGTTGGGCTCCTGAATTTTCCTTTCGCTTCCTTTCAACGTAATCATAGAGCATCCTGTTACAAACAAAATGCACAAGTAAGTCATTAGTAAAAGTTTATCTCACTGACTCTTTAATTCATGACTTAAAAGTCAGTTATAGTAAATCTGACAGTCCATCAAACATTATACAGAATATTTTTGCTCTGTCCATGGACAAAGAATTTTAAAAAGACGAATGGATCATAGGGGGTGGGGTCAAGTTGTATACAGCCAGCACAGTGACCAAACAACTGAAATAAATCTAATAATTGGTCAAGTGAGACTGAGCCTGCATTAAAAGAAGTAAAGACATAAAATGGCTAGAATAATCAATGAAGAATAAGTTCAGTCACTATCTAGCCATGTGACCCTAGACAAAATAGTTTTTCTAGATCTCTTTTTATGTTGAGGTATAATTATAGAGGGCTGTATGAGATTGGCAATTCTTTTACCTTGGGATCCATAATCCTTCACCCCTCAATACTGTAAGCAAAATGTATGTTTTGCAAGGGGAAGGAGGCGGGGAGAGGGTAGAGATGGTTCAAGGTTTTCAACAGATTTGCAGGATTATGCCAAAACATTAAGAATTGTCTTGTAGATGGTCACAAGGGTCCTGCTCTGAAATTCCAATTTTAGGATCATTCAGAAACAGTGTTGTTTCAAAACCACAAAGTAACAGTTTACTCACACTGCCCAGTAATCATTAACCTAAGACTGCCAAATATTCACTACAGAAATAATGTTGCTTTTAGTAACATTCCCTAAATTTGTTTTTATCCTTGTGATCTGATTAGCATCAGGAGTTGACTCCCCTCAATAACTTACAGTTTAACATCAAGGAAAGAGACATCATTTGTGTTGTTTATTTCAAGAAACATTTACCAAACCTCTATAATATGTCATACTTCTGCCAAGGATGGCTAGAAACAAAAGTTCCAAGAGAAACTCAACCTACACTGTGGACTACTCTCTTAGCTTCCTTGATCCAATGCCTCACTCACCTCCTGCCACTCTTGAATTGGCTCTGCTCTACTTCCTACACAGACTTGACTTCCTCCTCCTCTTCTGTACTGCTGGGGTTGTCTTCAGCTACCTTTTCACTCTATATTAGAGTGACCAATCATCTGGGTTTGCCTGGATCTGAGGTATTTCCCAACATGGACTTATAGCGCTAAAACCAACAGGGCACACCAAGGATGACTGGTCACCTTACGACATACTCTCCTTGACCCATTTCATTCCTCCCCCTGGCTTCATTTATTCCCAACAACAACGTCATCTGCTCAAACCATCCAAGCCAGAAACCTGGGAGTCATTATCCCTCACTTCTCCCAGTATGGTAAGGTGCCAAATCTTGTCAGTTTTACCTCCCAAGTAATTCTTGACTCCCTGCCCTCCAAATCTCTTGATTGGACTATTTCAATTCCAAGTGTCAATGCCTTCCTCACACCCACTTCCCCTTCACTATCCACAAAGTAGTGGCCAAGGTGAAGTTTCAGAAATGCAAATCAAGTCACCTGTCAACAAAATTTAATTGGGTGGCTACATCATGCTCTATGCCTTGGGGATAGAATAGTGAACAAAGCAGTCAAAGTTCTTACCCATTTAGTTTGTACTGCAGAAACGAGATACAAATAATAAGCAAACAAGAAGTCAGATGGTAGTAAATCTACAAGGAGAAGAAGAATAGAGTGTCTAAGAAGTTTTGCTATTTATGTAAGATTAGGGAAGGTGTCATGAACAGACACCTGTGGGAAGTTACAGAGCCACCAATGTGGATATCTCAGCTAAGAATGTTCTAGGCAGAAAAAGCAACAAATTTTAAGGTTCTGAGGCAAGAATGTAAGAAAGGTGCAAGGAGTAGAAAAGGTGAGTGTGCTGAATAAGGAAGAAGGAAAGAAGAGAGCCAAGCGCGAGACATGTAGGGCTTTGTGGCCCATTAGGAAGGAAGTCATTACAAGGTTTAGAGCACAAATAACATGATCTCACTTTTTAGCACGATTTCTGACTGCTGTGTGGAGAATATACTATTAAGGAGCAAGGAAGGAAGCAGGAAGACCAGTTACAAGGCTACTGCAGTAATTCAGGCTAGAGATGACGGTGGCTCAGACTAGGGTGGTAGTAATTAGTGGATGAATTCTGGGTTCATCTTAAAGGAAGAAACAACAGGATTTGCTGATGGGCTGATTGTTAGGTATGAGAGAAACAGAAATCAAGGATGACTGGACTAAGCAACTCAAAGAATGAAGTTGTCAGTCAGTCAGATGGAGAAAAGCAGAAGGAGGTGATGGTGGGGGTGGGTGGAGAATAATTAGAAATTAAGTTTTCAGTCCAGTTCAGTTCAGTTCAGTGGCTCAGTCATGTCCGATTCTTTGTGACTCCATGAACTGCAGCACGCCAGGCCTCCCTGTCCATCACCAACTCCTGGAATCCACCCAAATTCATGTCCATCAAGACGGTGATGCCATCCAACCATCTCATCCTCTGTCATCCCCTTCTCCTCCTGCCTTCAATCTTTCCCAGCATCAGGGTCTTTTCAAATGAGTCAGCTCTTCACATCAGGTGGCCAAAGTATTGGACTTTCAGCTTCAACATCAGTCCTTCCAATGTTTTGGGGCATGTTAAATCTGAGATGCCCATTAGCCATTAAGTGCTGTTTAAAAGGTAGCTGGTTATTCTTATCTGAAGTATTACTCTTTGTTCAAAAGTTTTCAAAAGCGCCCTATCCCCTAAGGAGCCACAGGTCCACCAGTGACGTGTAAGATTTTTCTTCTTCTGGCCTCTATATTTCTCACCATTCTCCCATACTCACACTATTTTCAGCCTTATGAAACATTCTGAAGTTCTCCTAGCTCTTTTGTATGCTCTGTGTTCTGCCTTCTGCTCAGACCTCATCTACCTAATTCTTCATCAAGATAGCAGCTCAGGTATTATCTCCTAAGTGAAGCCTTCCCTAACACTGCTAAGTGAGCAGGGCAGCCTTGCCTTCTAAGTTCTAACAGGAACTGTTCCACATCTGTTATTATAGCACTTACCACACTGTATTCTAATTGTTTATATATCTGCCATCCCCACTAGACTATAAACACCCTGAGGGGGGGGGGGGAAATCAGCATTTTTGTTGATTTCTTTCTCCTGTTCTCTTTAGTATTTCCTTCCATGCAGCAATTATGTTAGAAAAGATGAGGAACACAGAGTCATGAACATTTTGGCTTATTTATGCTAATAAGGACCATACTAGCACAAGAAACGGTAGGCAGGGACTATACCAAGATACTTTTAGCTTGCTGGCGAAATGCATTGTCTTTATCAACAACTCACAGTCTTGCTTGCATCATTACAGTCTTTGTCCTCTGTGCACCTGTCTCACCAGATCAACCAGTTCTGTTTTATCTTAACAAGATGGTCAACACTGCACAAACTCTTTAAAATTTTCTGCATGTCTTTTGACTCTTTAAAACATGTTCACCTAATTTGATTATGTCAAACATCTCAGCAACAAAACATGCAAAATATTCTTAAATATGAATGACAAATATGACTTCCTACAAGATACACTTCCTATCCACATGATTAACTATACACCTTCTCATCTCTCCTGATCAGTTTCACCCATAATTTTCCCTAAGATATATAAGGTGTATAGTCTATATTATCTTCCCTAATCTAATTCCTTCACAGCATTTTTATAGCCTGAAATTATCTTAAATCAATGATGGGAAAGACCTTGTCTGTTAAGTTCGCTGTTTTATAACAGAGCCTAGAATAATGCTAAAAATGCAGTAAAACCTGAAAAAATATTTCTTTATTGAATCCAGGCAAACAGTAACAACCATGCCCCGTCACTGCCCTCAGTGCCAACAATGATAATTTAAATGCTCTCACTATAGATAAGAGAAAAAAGGATGCCAGGACACTCTAAATCTGTTTTCTCGTGTGTTAAAAGAGACTGATTAACACCCATTATATTGGATTGTTATAAAGATTACATGAGATAAACATTTGTGAAAATATCTACCATAGTGCCCAGAACTCACTCAACAAATATTCACTGGCACCTATTATGAGCTGGGAAAGATGGAAGGCAAAAGGAAAAGGGTGTGGCAGATGATGAGATGGTTAGATAGCATCACTGACCCAATGGACATGGGGATGCAAAGAGTTGGACATGACTTAGTGACTGAACAACAATATTATGAGCCAGGTGTGAAGATACAATGATTGTGGCAGACTGTATTTTCCAAAGATGGCTGCCACATCTCCCATCCTGCATGCTCTTCTTCATCCTCCCATAGACCAGTGGAGTCATCCTCTCCCTTTGAATCTGGGAAGGCTAGAGATTCATTGTAACCAAAAGAATGAAGCAGACACAACACTGCTTGACTTCTGAGGCCAGTAAGAAAAGGCAATCAGCTTCTGCCTTGCACTGGAACGTGCATTTTTACAGCCATGAATTGCTGGGTAAGAAGCCTCACTATCTGAAAATATGCTCTTAAGAAGCCCAGGCCATATAAACAGGTCATACACAATGACTGGTCAATAGCTCCTGCTGAAGTCCCAGCTGACAGCCAGCAACAACTGCCAGACATAAGAATAAAGATGCCTACACATGATCAGGTTTTAGTCACTGACGCCTCTCAGCTGAGGCACCAGACATTATGGAACAGAGACAACCATTCTCATTGCACCGTGCCCAAGTTCCAAATCAGAAGAATCTATGAACATAATAAAACGGCTGTTTCAAGTTGCTAAATCTGGGGGCAATTTGTTACAAAGCAACAGTAACTGGAACAGTGATGACCTGATAAACATGTTCCCTGCCTTCATGGAGTTTATATTCTAGTGGGAGGAGGGCATACAATAAGCAAGAAAATGTCAGCTGGAAATAAGCATTATAAAATGCTGGAACACTATATATCCACATGCAAAAGAATGAAGTTGGGCCCTTTCCTTATACCATATGCAAAATGATGCCTAAAAAAATAGTTATAATTTATAGGCATACCCCAGAGATATTGTAGGTTCACTTCCAGACCACTGCAATAAAGTGAATATCAAAATAAAGCAAAGCAAATAAATTTTTGGTTTCCCAGTGAATATAATAGCTATGTATACATTATACTGTAATCTATTAAGAGTGTAACACCATTATGTCTACAAAACAATGTATACACCTTAATTAAAAAATAATTTATTGTGGACTTCCCTGGTGGTCCAGTGGTTAAGAATCTGCCTTGCAATGCAAGAGACACATGATTGATCCCTTGTAAGGTAAGTAAGATTCCACATGCTGCAGGGCAACTAAGCCTGTGCATCACAACTGGAGAGTCCAAGCGCCACAATGAAAGAGCCCATATGCCACAAGTGAAGACCCGATGAGGCCAAGTAACTAATTTTTTTTGTAATTTGTTGCTAAAAATTCTAGCCATCCTCTGAGCCTTTAGCAAGTCATAGTCTTCTCACTGATGGAGGGTTTAAAACATGATGAGAATTACCAAAAGGTGACACAGAGACAAGAAATAGGCAAACGTATTGGGAAAATGGCACTCATAGACTTGCTCAACTCAAGGTTATCACAAACCTTCAATTTGTAAAAAAAGAAAGAAAGAAAAAAAGTAGTATCTGCAAAATGCAATAAAGAGGAGTACAATAATATAAGGTATGCCTATACACATTTTAGGGCTTCATTTATAAGCTACCTTGACCCAACATCTAATTTGAAAACTACAGTGTACTCTTACTGTGAGGAAGTATAATAAGAACAAAATATGTAGAAATGTTGAAGCAATAATTACTGATTTAAGAGCTAAGACTACAGAACTCTCACAAGAAAACACAGAATTAAACCTTCATGATTTACCTGGGTTAGACTATGCCTTAGATACAATATAAAAAGCACAAGCAACAGAAGAAAAAAAATTAGACATTATCAATAATAAGAACTTCTGTGCTTCACAGGATACCATCAAGAAAGTGCAAAGACAACCCACAGAATGGGTGAAATCATTATCTGATCAGGACAGTGTTTCTAGAATGTGTAGAGGGACTTCCCTGGTGGTCCAGTGCCTAAGACTCAGCACTCCCAATGCAGGAGGCCAGGGTTCAATCTCATATGCAGCAATAAGAGTTTGCATACTGCAACTAGGAGATCGCATGCTGCAACTAAAAACATTCCACATGACACAACCAAAAAGGATCCCTCACGCTGCAACTAAGACTCAGCACAGTCAAATAAATAAACACATCCAGACTTGAATACATAAAGAACTCTTACAATTCAATAATAGTAAAGACAAAAAAACCCATGGAAAAAAATGGGCAAAGGATCTGAACATGTATTTCTCCAAAGAAGATACCCGTATGATCAATGAGCACAGGAAAACATGTGCCATTAGCTAAAACATTAGCCATAACAGAAATGCAAATCAAAAACATAATGATAAAACTTCATACTCACTAGGATGGCTAAAATTAAAAGACAGATGGTAGAAAGAGTTGATAAGAATGTTGAGAAAGTAGAACGTCATACCTTGTTGGTGGGATTGTAAAACAGTGTAGTCACTCTGAAAAACAGTTAATCACCTTAGCTCCTCAAAATGTTACATATGACCCAGAAATTCCAATCTTAGGTGTATACTAAGAGAACTGAAAACATATGTCTACACAAAAACTTGTACACAAATGTTCATGGTAGCATTATTCATTAAAGCCCCAAATATGGAAACAATCCAAATGTCCATCCGTTGATTAATGGACAAATAAAATATTGTATATCCATATGTTATGGGTTGATTTGTGTCCCCCAAAAAAGGTATGTTGACACCCTAACCACCAGTATGACCCAATTTGGAAACAGGGCCTTTGCAGATGTAATTAGTTAAGACAGGTCATACTGGAGTAGGGTGGGCTCCTCATCTACGACTGTATCCTTCTAAGATGGCTGTGTGAAGAGACAGACACACAGAAAGAATGCCAAGTGACTATGAAGGCAGACAATGGGTTACACAGCTACAAACCAAGGAATGCAAACCACCAGAAGCTAGGAAGAAGCAAGGAAGGATTTTTCTGTACAAGTTTCAGAAGGAACATGGCCTGGCCAACATCTCAATTTTGGACTTTAAGCCTCCAGAACTGAGACAATAAATTTCTGTTGTTTCAAGCCATCCATTTGTAGTATTCTGTTATGGCAGCCCTAGAGAACTTACACCATATAATGGAATATTATTCAACCACAAAAAGGAATGAAGTACTGACGCATGTTTTAACATAGACAAACCTTGGAGGTATGCTAAGTGGAAGGAATCAGACACACAAGATTGCTTATTATATAATCCCATTTATATGAAATGTCCAGGATACGCAAATCTATAGAGAGAAAGTGTGTTAGTGGTTGCCTGATGCTGGGGGGTTGAGGGGCAGGAATGATGAAGGACTGCTAATGGATACAGGGTTTCTTTTCTGGGGTGATGAATATCTTCTCAATATCTATAGTGCTGACTGCACAACTCTGTAAATATATTAAAAACCAATGAGTTGTACAGTCTAAATAGGTGAACCGTACGATATATGAAATAACATCTAAAGAAAGCTTTTAAAAAATAATTATGAAAAAAAAATTAACAGAGACAGGGAGAGAGGAGTAGAGCATTAGGAAAGAGCTGTTACACGAAGTAATGTGTGAAATTTGAGCTGAACTGTGTACAGTGAGGACAGGTGTGAGAAGAGCATTCCAGGCAGAGAGAATGGTACAAATTTCCTTGAGTGAGAATGCGCTTGGCATATCTAAGGAACAGAAAGGTAAACATGGCTAGAATATAAGGAGGTAGAAAGTGCTATGGGATAAAGTTGGTAGACAGGCAAGGGCTAGAACCTGTGTATTAATTCCATAAAAATTATAGGAAATAAGGGTAGCTACAGTAAAATTCCACCTCATGCCAAGAGTTGACTCATTGGAAAAGACCCTGATGCTGGGAGGGAGTAGGGGCAGGAGGAGACAAGGACGACAGAGGATGAGATGGCTGGATGGCATCATTGACTCGATGCACATGAGTTTGGGTGAACTCTGGGAGTTGGTGATGGACAGGGAGGCCTGGTGTGCTGTGATTCATTGGGTCGCAAAGAGTCAGACACGACCAAGAGACTGAACTGAACTGACAGAAAAATTCCAGGCAACTTTATTTCATCTCTAGTCCTCAATATGCACCTTTAATCTCAATAGGCTTATATATTAGTAGTAATAGTTACCTCATTTCATATTTAAACATTCATAACCATAACAAACAATTACTCTTATGGGTATCCAGTCCTAAAGTTACCTGAACCTGCTAGTCTTAGCAAGAGCAATCTCAAATAGTCAAAATTTGAGTTTTGACTAGCCCTGAGCCAAGAGTTTTAAGTCTTGAAGGCATAAACATCTCAGTCAAAACTAGGGGACTTCCTTGGTGGTCTAGTGATTAAGAATCCATCTGCTAATGCAGGGGACACAGGTTTGATCTCTGGTTTGGGAAGACCCCACATGCTGTGGAGCAATTTAGCCTGTATGTCACAGCTACTGAAGCCCTCATGCTCTAGAGCCCTGGCTCCACAACAAGAGAAACCACAGCAGTGAGAAGCCTGTGGGAGCAACCAGAGAGTAGCTCCCACCTGAGAAAGCCCATGCGCCAGCAATGAGGACCCAACGCAGCCAGAAATAAATAAATGCAACTCCTAGCAGCTCTGTAAACACTTAACTGCTGTGCTAAGGAGCTGAGGAGGGACGTGGACCTCAAATACCTGCTGGGACTGGAGTGGGGGAATGGGTCTAGAAATCAAGTTTCTACCTATGTAAGGTAGACCCTCCTCTCAGCTTAAAACTCTCAGCTAGTTTACCTCAGTTTCCTGGGCAGGAGAGCTGGCCCAAGAGCCCCCTGAAGCGGGTGTTCTGGTGTGGCCTAAGTGCAAGCACCTGAGAGACACGTGTATGTAC
The DNA here is from genome assembly GCA_006410875.1 of Neotragus pygmaeus. Taxonomy (NCBI): domain Eukaryota; kingdom Metazoa; phylum Chordata; class Mammalia; order Artiodactyla; family Bovidae; genus Neotragus; species Neotragus pygmaeus. The sequence continues at coordinate 535,879 of SJYV01031849.1, read as the reverse complement.
ACCAGTCAGGGACACGAGGCTGGGGCTTTCCATTACAAATAAGGACTGAATTCCTAGTTGTAATTTTTACTATGAATGTGAGATTTTTCTCCTTGCTTCTATCATTAAGAATAAAAAAACCTGTGACCTATCATAAACTCCTAAATCTGTCAAACAGCAAGCCAAATCAACCCATTCTAGAGATCAAGGATTTTTCTAAGAATCACAGAATGTTCCTATGATTCAAGGAATAGGGAAATATAAGACCACCATCGGGAATAAAGCAAATGAAATAAGTATTTAACTCAATATATGTGCTCTCAGTCTATTCACCAATTTCTACCCACCGGACATTTGCAGGTGAAGAAACTTTGAAGTTAATCCAAAAGCCTGCCTTTTCCATTTTGGTTCCAAATTGGACTACAAGTTTCAGCAAGGAAGGTGACAGGGCAAAATTCAAGAAGGGTGATACTCTGTGTCATCCTAAACTCTCACTTTTTTTGTTTCTCTTAAGTGTTCTCCCCTGTCTTATACTGTTATATAGCCTGCGTCAAACACCTGTTGACCTCATTATGGAAGTAGTTCAATAACACCCAGAGACAGGCCTAAGAAGCACATATGAAAATGCAAATAAGATGTTTGAGATAACAGACACAGAAATATGAGATGTAAACAGAACTGGCTAGCCCATTTAATAAATTTTTAAAAATAACAAAGTGATTAACCAGAAGGCAAGGCTACAAATAAATCCAATAAACATATCACCACACATTTGTATACAAGTCCACTCATCTCTTAACTAACAGACAAAAGCAATAAAAGGCAATAGAAACACTATGCTTTCCCATTTCCCTGGCTGGGGGAAGAGGGGGTGAGGAGCAGAGTTCTAATCAAAAGCCTCTCTGTAAAGCTAACAGCAAAGTAAAAGAAAACAAAACAAAAAGTTCCAATCTGATTAAAGTTAGTGATAAATTGTACTTACTGTTTGGCCTGATTAACATGAACCCCTAGTGTATAGCTCAGCCATTTGTATGTCACCTGCAAGGAGTTTAAAAAAACTTTTATTAGATGACTGCAGAGTGTGGCTCAGCCCAAAGGGCTTCTAAAGATTCTGAGGAGATTACACCTTATAAATTACATTAAATGCCACCCCAGTTTTGCCAAGAACCATCCATCTGGGCAGGTAGGACTCAGACATTTATTTTACAAAGAAGTCTGCATCATAGATTAACGCAAGAATCTAAAAAGTTGAATATACACAGAAAAAGCTCTCAATTTCCTTACACTCCCTGTTTCACCCTGGTCCTTCTTTTCACATTTCTGTCCTTTTATGGGGCCACCACCAAAAACTATTCTCAAACTCACTCAGAAACTTAAGTTACTTAGGAGTGTACAACTCGGAAACTTCTGAAGAAAGTTGCAGCCACATAAATATTAAAGGGCACAGGTGGTGCAGGGGTCAGGGAATGAGTGAAGTGGATGAATACTCTATCAGAGGTTAGATTGGGAATTACTGTCATCAAGCTTTGCTCTTCCTTCCATTCTTCCTTGAACTGTCATTTGCCACTTCCTTGTAACCTGTCACCCTCCCCTCAAAGACTTCCAATTCTAAACGCTGAGTTTCCAGTAATTAGAAGACTTAGCTCAGGTTGGGCAAAGGCAGTGTGATGTAGAGGAAAGCAATAGCAGAACAGACATAGACTGGAACATTGATTATCCCGTGTGTGTGTGTGTGTGTGTGTGTGTGTGTGTGTGTGTGTG